>BQNB010022642.1:42806-62765 GCA_026074375.1 Tanacetum coccineum | reverse complement strand
GAAGAAGATGTTGATACACAAAAAGAAATGAAAGAAGTTGTTAAAGAATCTGGAGCAAAAAGAAAGAAATCTCTTCCTAGAACAAGAGGTACTGTTAAGAGACAAAAGTTGGAAGAAGATGCTGAGAAGGAAGATCTCAAGGGATACTTAGACATAGTTCCAAGAGAAGAGTTTGCAAAAGATGTTGAATCTCTATCTACAAAATATCCAATTGTGGATTAGAAGACTTGTGTTCTGACTAAGAATTTCATGTATTATCAAATATTCAGAGGAGATGGCAGTTCCAAGAACTATAAGGTTTTGAGTGAGATGCTTGAAGACTTTGATAGACAAGATGTTATGAACTTATACAGACTAGTCAAAGAAAGATATAGTGCTTCAAGACCAGAAGGATATGATTTGATGCTCTGGGGAGATTTGTATACTTTATTTGAGCCTGATGAAGAAGATGAAATATGGAGGAATCAGCATGAATATAATCTAATAAGCCAGAGGTTATGTGATTTCTGTGGAGTTCATATTCTGCTAATGCACAATGGGATTGCTATTCATATGTTTACAGAAAATAAGTATCCTCTAAGTCAAGAAATGCTGTCAAAGATGATGAGTAAAAGATTGGAGGTTGATCATGAAAGTACACAAGCATATGAACTACTGAAGTTCATTAGATCTCAAGTGGAGAAGTAGCAGAGTGTTTGAAAGAATCATCATCAGAAGACAAGAAGATTTAATCAAGAAGAAACTTGGGATTTAAAGATAAATCACAAGTTTAGGGGAGGATTGTTGGGAATAAATCTTCACAAGAGTTAATACTGCCAAGGTATAACTAGCAGTACTAATGGAGTTAGTACTGCCAGTACATACTTAGTACTGCCAGAGTTAGTTAATACTGCTAGAAGAAAGATTAGTACTGCTGATGGTTAAAGCTACTGACTTTGAGATAAGGATGCATGGAGATAAATAAGGAATGTATATCTTTTATATTTTAGGAAGATTTGTATGTGATTATAATTGATAGTTATCTTGTAAAGGACTCCTTGTGGTGTATAAAAGGAGATCCTAGGTTAAGGTTTTATATACGCATACGCATACATAGACACATCCGCTTAAGAGATAGAGAATACATCTTAGAGAAAGATTGTAATAGCTTCAAGGTTTGTAACCCTAGTACTAATCAAGAGTACTCGTATTATCAATAATATTGAAGCAATTTTGTAATATATTCATTGTTGGTACTGTTACATTGCTAAATACTTCTAGAGTATCAAAGTGTAGATTCCACATACACTTTGATATACAAACACAGTCTTAGCTGTTGTTATTTTGGGTTCATCCAAGGTAACAAACACTTTACTACGTAAAGAATCGATCAAGGCGTAGGATCAACAAGTAGTATCAGAGCCTGTTCTTTAAGAAACTTTGATCTAGAAGTAATGGAGTTGGAAAATGCTTAGAACAATGCGTTGGCAAAGCTTCCCATGCTTAAACTGAGGGAGTATGAGATGTGGGAGATAAGGATAAAACAGTACTTTCAGATCCAGGATTATGCTCTATGGGAGGTCATAGAGAATGGGAATTCGTAGGTACCTATTCCTGTTACAGCAATAGAAACTGGTCCATCAACAGGTTTGAAGATGACTGTGCCTTCTACTGCTGAAGAAAATTTTTGTAAAAAGAATGATGTAAAGGCTAAAAGTCTACTGCTCATGGCACTGCTTAATGAACATCAACTTACCTTCGATCAGTATGTTGATGCTCAATCAATGTTTGCTGCTATTAAAGCTCGATTTGGAGGGAATAAAGCAACAAAGAAGACACAGAAGGCCTAAAATCCACTATAAAACATTGGTTTTTGTGAAAAAATAGGTAGTTTAATTGTCCACTTGTCCATGTATAGTATCTTCATGTGTTGCAGGTTGTTTATATCGTTCTGTGGATTATTAATAGTGGTTGTTCAAAGCATATGATGGGTGATCGTTTACTGATGAAAATTTTTGTTGAGAAATTCATGGGAACATCCTCTTTTGGGAATGATCATTTTGCAGCAATCACAGGATATGGCGATTATGTATGAGACAACAATACGATTTTTCATATATATTATGTTGAAGGCTTAGGACACAATCTCTTCAGTGTTGGACAATTTTGCGACGGTGATTTAGAAATTGCTTTTCGTTCAAAAACATGTTACTTGCGAAATCTGGAAGGAGATGATCTGCTTACAAGAGATCGTGAATCCAATTTATACACTATCTCCATTCCCGATATGGCTGCCGCTTCACCCATTTGTCTAATGTCCAAAGCCTCTTCGACAAAGTCATGGTTATGGCACTGCAGACTCTCGCATCTTTAATTTAAAGAAAAGAAAGAAAGCTTCTCATATACCTAGATTGGTTCCAAGTTCTCATTCCAAGTTGGAATGTGTTCATATGGATTTATGTGGTCCAATGAGGATGGCTTCGATTAATGGAAAGAAGTATATTCTTGTGATCGTTGATGATTATTCTCAATTCACATGGGTATATTTTCTTCATTAAAAAGATGAAACCCTCGAGATAATAAAGAAGTTCATTGCTCAAGTTCAGTTGAATTACAATGCTAAAATTAACAAGATTCGAATTGACAATGGTATTGAATTCAAAAATGATACTCTAAAGACTTATTATGGAAAAGTTAGGGCATTATCAACAATTTTTCAACTGCTCGAACGCCTCAACAATCTGGTATTGTTGAACGACACAATCGTACTCTCGTCGAGGCTGCACGCACAATGCTTATGTTTTCACGATTACTGGAATTTCTTTGGGCCGGGCTGTTTCTACTGCTTGCTTTACCTAAAATCGATCAATAATTCATACAAGGCACAAAGAAACCCCATATGAACTTCTTCATAGCAGAAAACCAAATGTGGAGTATTTTCATGTGTTTGATTCCTTGTGTTATCTAACAAATGATTGAGATGATCTTGGGAAGATGAAACCAAAAGCTTACATTGGTATCTTTATTGGATATTCGGAAACATCCAGAGGGTTTTGAATTTATAATCGCAGTACCAAAAAGATTATGGAAACCATTCATGTCAAGTTTGACGAGCTCACAACTATGGCTTCTAACATGACAGTTTAGAACCCGTTTCACAACAATTTCTTAATAATGATTCATCAGTGGAATCAATGAATACTCCGTCCAAAGAAGATTTAGATAATTTGTTCGGACCAATGTATGATGAATACTTTTGAGAAGGAAGTACTTCCGACTATTGCCTATTCAATTCCGATGACACAACAAGTTCATAATCACAGAAGACTCATCTTTGACCCTTCTTCAAGTGATACTGAGCTCACGAAGTTCCTCACATTGTAATACGTGCAAAGAACAAACTTTCAAATCTATTTGGACTGTGGTGTTGAATTCTTCAAGGAAGGGGGGGACCCCTCAGCAGAACTTGATGGCAATATGTTTTTACCTCCGTATGATGCTCTAGACTTTTCTGAAACCGAATCATCAACAAATCTAGACCCATCAAATATGCATGAGTTCCACCAACTACAACCCTCAACACACATTTGGACAAAAGCACATCCTTTGGAATAAGTAATTGGTGACCCATCCAAACCTGTGATGACTCGACGTCGTCTTCAAACTTGTATGTACGATTTAACCGTCAGCACCTAATGTGTGTTTTACAAGATTTAAATTTATAATAATTAGAAAAACCAAACGAATGACTAAAACACAACATTTGGGCAATATACCCTATCGAGTGTAATATAGTCTAAGGTAAGTCCAGGTGGATCCACGGGATTTGTAGCAATTCACAAATTGTTTATCAAGTAACAAAGCTAATTGATTGTCACGGATCAAATAGCTTAACGTGTAAAGCAAACAAGAAACAAAACATGATCCACATAATAGATAGAGATAGAGAAAGACTTTATATAAACAAATCATATAAGTCATATATGATGGGTAATCATAATAACAAGCATATCTACCAATGATAACATAGAATCCTTTCGGCCTTTATACTACACTCAACACGAGGCATAAGCACGGTTTATATGCAAATATGCATACATATGGAATTCCTACCCAGCCGGTCGGTCAACATAATGAAGGGTCTTAAACTTATTTACTTGGTTATTTATCCAATTTACCATACAATTCTTTCTAGCAGATTTTGATTGTAGGCAACACACGATTCAAAATACATCAAGACATTAATTCTTTTTGGCTTAGTTTAATTGCAAGATTATCAAGAGATACAACATATGTTCCAAGTAAAGATAACATCAGATTCATAAACATGTATATTCATAAATCATAGCAAAATCATCAAATATCATATCATGTTTCACATATAAGAACAAAGTACCAATACCAATATTTCGACTACAATAACCATTAACCCAAAACTAAAAATTCAAAGATCAACCAACAACCAAATGCTACTGAGATAACCCGGAAAATATTAAGTAACTTCTGGAAATCCGTAACATATCACCAAATGGAGTGTTTGGTAACAAGGTTTATGGTGATGATCTTAAGAGAATTTGGTGTGAATCCTCTAAGAATCAAAATGGGAAGCGTGTTTAGGTTATGAAAATATAATGTTTAGGGGTCTGGAAATGGTGGTGTTTCAGTAGGAAATCATGGTGGAGAGTGATGGTAACATGCTGGTGAGAAAGGGTGTTTGGATCATAGGATCCAAGTATCCTTACCAATCCTTCCTCCTCTTCCACTTGATTTAGGGATTGTGTGTGTTAGATATAAAACATAATTGGTTTTTGGGATGAGTGAAATGAGATGAAAATTCGTATCTATTTATAGGCTTAAAAAGGGGGTAAAAGTGCTGGGGACAAGGTTGTAAAGTGCGGCGCAATTTTAGTAATTACTGCTTCATTAACTTCGATAGAAAGTGCGGCGTACTTCAGAGGAAAGTGCGGCGCACTTCGTGCGTAATTTTGCTTTAAGCCCTTCTTCTTTTCTTTATTCTTAATTTTGGTAGCATAAACACTTGATCTTTAACTCTTTAAGCTTTGGAATGTCTTCTAGTGAACTTGCACATAATTTTATGCTTTAAGTATCGAAAGTTCACGAGAAATGATATAATATATACAAATAATGCACCCGAAAATGTTAAGTTGTGAGCTTATCCAAATCCCCCACACTTAAAACTTTGCTTGCCTCAAGAAAATTTAAGAAAAAAATTTCATAAACATGGTCCTAGGTTACAAGACAAGGAATTTTTTTTATATATATATTTTAAATTTTGATTTTTTTGATTTTTTAAAAAAAATTATTGAGTGTGAAAATATCGAAAATATCTTTGGTTTTTTAATAAATAATCACAAAAGGCGCAAGCACCCCCCCCCCCCACTTAAGGGTTTGCTTGTCCTCAAGCAAAATAAGGAAAAATAATAAGATTTACAAAATAAAATTAGAATTATAAAAATATTTTTGGATTTTTAATTTGTGAAAACAGATATGTTTGACAATACCCAATGATCTTCAAGCTGTAATAATATGACTAAGTACCTCACGAATAAGGAAAAGTATCCAAGACCATCCCTAAGACCTTACCATGTCTCCTTGACTAAGTCTTGCATCTTATATACATGCATTACATAAGAGAGATCACATACATGCTTAAACACTTGGTAAAAATTCACAAAACCCCTCCCTTTGTCTCTCTATATGCTACGGCATACACTAAGCCATCCCAAGCAATCCATACAAAATTTTATTCAACCTATACCCTTCTATACACATCCATTATAAGACATTCTAAGGTATTTCCAAGTATTGGCTAAGCATTTTCAAGTATTAATCAAGAAAAGGAAGCTAGGGTTTTAATTAAGAAAACAAGGGTTTTCTTAAGTGCAAGCTTGGATTTTAAGGCTAATCACGGGTTTAGAATTTGTTTATCATCATCTTTATACACCATAAGGTCTACTTGAACTCTTTATATTCTTGTAAACTTTCTTTGATATGCATATGTTATTTCTATTTAGTTTAATCACCATTTAGGATTTTATCATGAAAATGGAGTTTATACTTAAAATGATCATTTTATTAGGGGTGTTCGCGGGGCGGTTCGGTTTGGTTAGTCAAATGATTTAAACTATCCGTCGCGGGGCGGGTAATTAATTTTACTATCCGTCGCCGAACCGTACTAGGCGGGTAACCGGACATGCGGGTACCCGAAGTGAGCGGTTACCCGCGGTTCGGGTCACGGTTAACCGTTTTTAATGTTTAATAGAGTTTAACCGTATAAAAAATAACATAGTCCAGAACATAAAATGTATTTCTAGTAAAATTAAATGACGTTGAATTTAAAAGTCATATAAAACTTAAGTATTTTGTTACAATAATTGCATTCAAATATTTATATATAACGTATTAACAACAAAATATTACTCAATGTTATAGATTACGATCACATTAATCAATTTTCACACATAGATTTTTACAAATGTTTACTTATGAAGCAGAAAAATGTCGGTCCTATACATAAAAAGTAAATCTAATGTATTGCAAAATGATCGGTTACCTAATTACGGTGTTTCATTATAACATTTGAACATATTAGTTAGAAAATATTCATGGTGGGTTTGAGTATTGATTATGTTGTATAATTATGCACGGTCTCGGTATTCGGTTAAACGCGCGTTATATCTAAAGTAAAACGAAACGAACCATTATAACGCGGGTTTTTTCGGTTTCGGTTTTTTTCGGTTTCGGTTTCTTTCGTATATTGGTTTTTTCGGTTTCGGATTGAGCGGCTCGGCTCGGTTTCACGGTTTTTTTGAACACCCCTATTCGCATCTAGTCTTAACACAACCACACAAACCAAGTGAGCTATGACTCATTTTGTTTTATATTTTTCCAAATTCGGTATATGTATGAATTCTCGATGTGACCAATTTATCAAATTCGGAAGAAAAATTGAAAACTCAGCAAATACAACAAATGAGCTTCGAACTCAGGACGTCATCCTACAGACACAACACCTTAACCAATTGTGATAGCACTCATTTGTGTTCACTTATCCCAAATTTGAAGAACTATGAATTTTTATAACAAATTCGAAGAACTATGAATTTTTATAACAAATTCGGAAGTACTAACTGTTCTTCATGAAACACGTATTTTTTTATGTTTAAACTCGGAACAGTATTTTTCCTTTCCGAAAGTGATAAAAAAAACAAAAAATACTAACAAATGTAAACACGAATGTTAATACTTTCTAATCCTTAGACAAAATAAAACCTTGAATGGAAAGAAAGATTAAAATCACTCTTAAATATAAAAAAAATTATCGAACCAAAAAAATGTAAAAAAAACCACACGAACACAACTAAATAATATCCCCGTGGCGATTGATACCAAATGTCGGAACCCAATAATCACCTTCACTTCATATTTGAATACAAGAAAAATAGTAAGAAGAATGATAAGAATTTTAGAGAGAGGTTAGAGAGAGAAAAAAAGATGGTTGATTTACTTGTACAAAATACAAATGAGACCAACACCCTCTCCACACTTGAAGAGGGGTATTTATACTTCCTACATGGGTCAGCCTATGAGGCTTTCTTTGGGCCATGTGGTGTTTGATTATGGGTTGGGCTCGAGATTACTTTGGACCTTAGTCCTTAATACATACAATATTAGATTAATTTAACGAGCCCGATTCCCGTTCTAGCCTATTTGATAAATGACCTAGACCTAATATTCCTAATGAACAAACTTCATGTTCGACTTAATATTTTTTTAGGCTAACAAAGACAAACGACGATTTCATTTCCAAGTCGTTTGGATGGTTACTACTGTGAAGAAAAGAAGGGAATATGAACCACAATTCTTGGAACAAACCGGCACAGTAAGCATGACTCACCCGAACGGGGATGTCAATCCCAAATAGATCTATTTATAACATTCACGCTCACAACAAGTAATTGATAGTTCATGATAATAGGCTCAGAGGGTTATCACTACTTAGGCAAACACGTAAGCGTAATGTAAAATGTCCACTTGCGTTCAATTGTAAAACATGCATATGTTTCTCACCCCAAAGCTTGTAAATCACTTATAAATATAAAACGTGGGGCTATGAACTCACCTTGTGTGTATGATAACAAGTATATCACATAAAATGCGTCACGATAATGACCGAATGCAACCTAATCCAATATAGGTCGTATAAGTACTAAGCATTTTGATTAACTAACACCATATATAATTCTATATAGCTACATCACCATCTAATTGTATTTGTGAAATCTCATTTATAAAGTAAAAACGTTTATAAATATCTCTTTAGTGAAAACGACGTAACTTTATCGTTTTAAGTTTGTTTCTTACGTTTCTTATGTCCACGCTTTCGTATTAAGATGAGTTATCAAAATATTACATTTTCATATTGTAAGTCCTCTGGTGAACAATACTTTTTACTGTTCATATATTTTTATAAAATTAGTCGTCGTAAACTCGTAAATGTCGTATTTTATTTGTTTTAACTCCATTTTTAGTGATTCTTTCGAGCACGTCTTCGTAGTTAATAGTTCTATCTAATTAATGATGTTTTCAAATAAATATATCTGATGTGAAAAGTAACTTTTATAAAATTATTTTTATAAAAATATTTATTATCGTAAACATGCGAAATTCATAATTGATCCTAAAATTATGATTCTTATTGTTTTGGAATCCTAAAACTATGTAATATTTATGAAAAATAACCAGCCATTTATATCAGATCTGAAAATTAAATAGTTTTTATAAAATTTCTTTTATAAACTCATTTATTATCGTATAACTTGTAAATTACGTTTCTCCTTCGTTATAAATCGGGTTTTCAAGTTTCTTACCTTTTTAGAATCCTTATGAGATGTAGTATTTTATAAAAATATAAAATAAATACTTTTTATTTCGAATTTAAACAGATTGTTTTGATAAATGTGTTAAAAATATGATTAAACTTGTTTTGTAACCTTTAGGTTTAGTAACTTTGTTACAAGTCCATTACAACACTTAACTTCACATGTCTTACATCCTTAGGGTCTCTAGTCTATGATTTGTCCAAAGATTGTCCAAGAATCATAAGATCCATATGTCTACATACTTATTTTGTTTATAAACTTTGATATGTACTTTTATACCATTAGTTTACATACACTTTCTATAAATAAATCAATACTTGAAATATGTAATATAACTAGCTTTATGACATGATTAAATAACATCATAATTCTCATGTGAAAAGTATTTAAACAATTAATTAAAGAGGTTACAAACTAATTTTACATCTTTTTTGAAACCTAGATGATGATTTATATATAGAAGTTAAAACACATAAATCATTGGAAGTAAATGTTGTAGGGTTTCTATGATAACCTTGATTATAGGAGTTAAAGACGATGAACAACAAATCTAAACCCTTGTTTAGCAAGAAAACCCTCGCTTTCAACACCTTGAAAACCCTAAATTTTAATGATAACCCTAACTTCTTTTCTTTGTATAAAACCCTTTTTATCAACCAACTAAGCTTCCAATACCCCTTAGAATGCCTTAGATAAGTACTTAGATCACTTGAATACTTGATAAAATAAATTGTGTGATTTGTTTGTGCGTTTTTGGCTTGAGCCGTAGGTAAGAGAGACCAAAGAGAAGGATTTGTGTAGTTTTCACCTTAAGAAAATGAGTTGTGTGTGTATTCTCATCTAGTGGATGTCTTATATATTAATAAGACTATTCAAAAGTGTCCTAAGAAAGTCCAAGACATAAAGAGTAAAACATGGAAGTCTTGGTCAATTCTACTAGTGAAAGACATAAGGTTTAATGAGCTTATGTTGTACAAAGTTGCTTGTTGGTTAAGTGTGTGCTCTTGGTTCCCTTAGTTAGGCATTATCCCACGAAAATAAGGAGTGGGGAGGAAGTATTAGATGATTTTTGGTCTTATACAAAATATCTTGCATTATTTTTTAAGTTACAAGTTGTAGTTTACATGTATAAAGATATTACTTGCAATTTGTAAGTCTTGGTTGATTTATTTTATGATAAATTCAGCCAATGTGATAACAAGGGTGATGATTTAATAAAACTTTAAGCATTGGGTATAAAAATGGGTATTTGTTGAAGCGTAGAAAAGTTTTGGTGTTTTGTTATTACTGATATATGTTTTTGTCTCGTGAAACGTAAACACTTACGTAACCAATAAAAATAAAAAGTGCAAAGATAATAATTATCTTGTAAATAATTATCTAACACTTGCTTGATGTAAACATTTAATTGTTTGATGGCCGTTTACATTGAACGATAATTTTTAGCTTACGCGATTCAACTTAATACTTAAAATTAAAAGCAAACGCGTACAATACTAAAACTAAATAGTGAATTTATCGACGACGTACAATGACCTAAAACACGGGGATGTTCTATACTTAGTGCCGTTGTCTGCATGTCCTTCCTACCAGAGCCGCAATAGTCGATGGTAAAGAAACAAACTACTGGTTCGTTACAACCCTGGGAAAATTCTGAAGAAAAAGTTGGTTTCTTAAGCAAATATTGCCCACCTCTCCGTACTGCAATGAATGATGGAGTAAATCAACAACTTTCAGCAAGTGACCAAATGAAACCTCTATCATGCTTGGGACAATTTGAAGAGTACTTATGAAGTGTCCTAACACTAATTTTTTTAACGGAGAATGATGCAGAAGTAGTCTTGTTCTATAATAGATTGGATGTTCCAACTCGACAAATTTTTGATTCAAGAGGTGCCATACCATCAAAGACTGCTATTGCTGAATACATCCAAACCAACAATCATAAACCTCACGCATAAAAACAGCCATCCATGAAATGGCTGAATACTCTTTAAAAATGGCACAATGAAACATCAAGAGTCAGAAGTATTGAAACTTCTGATGGATTAGCAGTAATACAAGAACAACTAAACAACCTTGGAAGAGAAATAAAAAAGGTAAATGTAAAAGTTTATGCTGGTCAAGTAGGATGCGAATAATGCAAAGGACCCCATTACACCAAAGATTGCCCACTAAATGAAGAAGGGAAAACCTAGAAGTAGCTTATTCAACGCAATTTGATGGTCCTTTCAAGGAGGGGGGGATATAGAGCAACAACTCTAGGATTCTATCAAAGGAACAACGCGAATCCTTCGTACCAAGAACGAAGGCAATCTATGGAAGATACCCTGAGCAAATTCATGAGTGAATCAGCAAAGAGACACAAAGAAAACTCCAATTAATTAAAGAAATCCGAGCTTCGACGAATGTTGCCATTCGAAACCAAGGGGCATCTATTAAAACTTTTTAGAAATCCAAATTCGGGCAAATGGAGCAATGGTACTAAGAAAAAAGAGGATTTGGAAAGCTCTACCTAGCTCTTACTTGAAGCGAACCGAAGAGATCAAGTCATGTCGATATTCAACTACTATTAAGCTTGATTCATACTCGATACACCGTATTGGATCATCCCAATACGCTGTATCCATGGACTGAACTCGTACACCTGATTGTTCAAGACAAGACTAATGACGATTCGTTTGTAAAGTCATTCTTGAATGGTTACTATGTGAAGAAAGATAGGATCATATGGACCATAATTCTCGGAAGGTTACTCTGAAGCTTCACAATCCATACTCCAAAAGGAGAAAGACCTAGGAAGTTTCACTTTACCTTGCTTTATTAATAATGTTTTCTTCGATAATGCCCTTGTTGATTTAGGAGCTAGCGTTAATGTTATGTCTCTCTCGACCTACCTTAACTTAGGATTAGAAGAATTAGCTCACACTAAGTTGACAGTTGAATTAGCAGACGGGATAGTGAAATATCCAAAAGGAATAGCTGAAAACGTACTAGTAGGAATTGGTAAATTTACTTTCCCCGTAGACTTTATAATTCTAGATATGCCCGAGGATATCAAAGTGCCATTGATCCTCGGAAGACCATCTTTGTCTACCGCCCGTGCTAAGATTGATGTTCACAAGTGTTATACCTGCTAGTAGCTTAATTAAGAGGGTCTACATGCTAAGTTTGAAAGAAAGAATGGAACTTGATTTAGAAGTTAGGCTTATGGGAGAGACTTTGGTGTTAAATAGATCATTAGACCCTTTCTTTGAGGCTACTGGAAATTTAAATGATCTAAAAAAAATGAACCATTTGTGCTTATAGAGAAAATCAAGGTGATGATTTGATGTCCCTACCATTAAGGAAGGTGAGGTGACTCGTTTAAAAATAGTCTATATAAAATAAAATATATATAACTAAATATATCAAACAAGTAATAGTATAGAGAGTATCTCGTTTGGATAAGAAAATCACTTTAGAAAAAGTAATAGTCTATCTTCCGAGTGTCGTTTCCACGGCGAGAGATGAATTGAAATTCACGAGAATGTTTCGTTTGATGCTTGATTATCTTTTAAAGTTTTTGGTTTTGGTTTTAAACTATTTTTATACTAAAAATTAAACTAATTTTGATTAAAAGATTAAAAACTACAAGATTATACTAAATTTGATCTAAAAGATATAAATGACGAAAATGCTTGCTAAGTGACGTGAAATGTTCATCAAGTGCGGGCTTAGGTTTAACGAATTAAAATTCTTAAAAAAAACAAGTTTCAAGAAATTAAATGACAAGTAAAGTAAAATGCTTTTTAAAATAAATGACAAGTATTTAAATTGCATTAAAAGTAAATGACGGTATGTAAATTGGAAAATTCTAATGACTATTAATTTTTTTAAACCTTTTTAAAACCGCACTTAAATTCCAAATCACTATATCACTTAACAAGCACTAATTAAACTACTCGCTAAAAGCCATAACAAAGATATCCGCAATAATATATAAAGCTACACTAACATCAATAATTAAGCATAACGAAACTAAACATGGCAATAAAAATTAACATAATAAAAAATAAAAAAATAAAAATTAAAATATTAGAGATAACCGAACGAGACGAAAAATGCAAAGATGACGAGATGAGACCCATTCCATAAGCTTCAAGACCCATTTCCATAAGCTCCAAAATTAACCCACCAAATAATCAATCTACTCTTTCCATTTCTACTAAATAAACTATTAGAACCAAATCTGCTACTACTAACACCTACGAAATATAAAATTAAAAGAGGAAAGAAAATAACAAATATAAAAGATGGAGATAGTTTTTCAACTGCTGCTCTACTCGACGAAGAAAAAATAAATAAAAGATATAATATAAAAAAAATGAAGATAAGGTGTTTTTCTCCTATTACTACTGCTCGAATAAATAATAAAAGACACAAAAGAAAAGCATCAAGATAATATTGAGATCTCCTACTGCCTATCTATCTATTCTCTTGTACTATACTAAAAATAAAGACGAAAAGAAAAAAAACAATTGAAAAAAAAAGTGAAGTCAGTATCACGAATGAAAGAAGATATATATATTTTTTTTGCATCTGCTCTATCCCTGCGTTAAGTATAAGCAGGCTTTTCTTGACTTCTTTCCTGGGCCTCCATTTCTTGCATTTCTCCTTTTGGGCCAAGCCGTTTTCTTCGTTTTTTATCAATAGCAGCCAATGAAACTTTGTTGTATCGAAAAGATGTATATATTCCACGGTTTAGAGCAGGCCTTCTTTTCTTTTGTTTCTGGGCTCAAGACTTTCACTCACTAATTCTGGGCCTCTCTTTGCAAGCTATTGTTGGGCCGAGCATGGTAATAATCTGAAGTGGGCCGCATGTTAACTAGTAGCTTGGGCTGGATTAATAACAAGAGTTATTACTTGGGCTTTAAATAAGTATGGGTCGGTCCGGCCCATATAAATGGTGTCGGGCCGCCCCAATAAGAGATGAATGCACCGTTAGTCTCGTTTTCTCGCGCTCTTTTCATTCCCATGCTCGATTTTGTCCTTTTTATCTTTGTTTTCGTCCTTTTCTAAATATTCGTTACCTGCACATCATAAATCACAAAACACACAAATATAATGCATTTTGATATATTTTGGTCATTTTAGGCTCGTTTTATTAGGTAACAGGTATGTGTAATTACACACATACCAAAATCCCCTATACTAAACTATTACGTGTCCCCACGTAATGGTATAAATATCCGTTTAGAAAACCAAAATTTCCATGCCCTTAAACTAATAACCTCATAAAGTAGATAAGTGTTTGTTAAAGGGAATTAAGAAATCCTTAGTTTTGAAAACGCCTCGTTTTTACCATTTTTTCAAATCTACATATTTTTGTATTTTTCATTTTTTTTCTCTTTAACTAACACGATTGACTTTCGTTATTTTCATTTGGGATCATCGAACAAGATTCACTTTAATCCTAAAATGCTCCAAAAAGGATAAATTCATCGTTCCCGACTTTTCACTTATTCCAAACCAAGCTTAAAACGAAATCACTGTTAAGTATAAGTATAGATGCTAACACTACTCATATTTATAACTTGTAAACTTTTCACTCCCGGCAATTATTATATTAAGATGAATGTGCCATTTCGAATTTCAACCATGGATCAACGTTTTTTATGCAAAATTCTTATGCTTCACATTCCACCCGAGAATAATGAGCTTAAAGGCGAGATCATCCCATGTAGCGACTTTCGTCTCGGCACATCCCAACCTCATCGGCTAAGTGACCAGGCTTTTGACACCCCACAGAGACTAGTATCGGGACTCACGGACCTTTGGTTTCAAAAACTCTTAGGTTTCTCGCTTATACATATCTTATTTAATGTAATCATGAAATAGTTTAAGTTCAAAAGCATATTTAAATTTAAGAAAAAGGATTTTCCATATATTTATTTATTCATACTTAACATTAACATAATCATGATGCAATTGTAACCCTTGACCTTTTAGAAGGCTGCAACATCGGTTGTGAGCCGGCAAGATGCAGCAAACTTTTATCGGTCTCGGATTATTATTCTTACTATGGGCTTTCTTTTGAAGACTGCCACATCGGTTGTGAGCCGGCAAGAGGCAGTAAACTTTTATCAGCCCACAGTTTATATAATTGCCTTATTCATCATTCATTCTTTTCTTTTTTTCTTTTTTTCATTTTTTTTCATTTTTCCTTTTATGATATATAGAAAAGACTTCTTTTTGGAAAATTTAAGCATAAATTTGAACTAAGACTAAAATTATTGATATCGATTACATTTCAAATTCAAAAATTGTTGATTTAAGTTTAATTTTCAAAAGTAGCACGTATTATTAGTCCGGTTAGGAGCTTATGGGAGAAAAAGTGACAAATTACACTTATGAGCTCGTAAGATTTCCAAATAATCCTTGCTTAGCATCCAACTTCTACTTAACACTATCATTTTTCGTTCTTCGCGAATTAGCGAACGCTTAGTCTAAAAGTTAAGGAACAAGCTAGAGCTCAACACGCTCGATCGGGTCAAAATTTATTCTTATTCTACCCATCGGGAAAGTTAAAATTGTGACAAAACACTTATTTTGTTTTTGAAAATTTTTAAATTTTTTCATTTTTTTTGGATTTTTGGTGGTAAAAACAGGATTACGTGAAAACAACGGCTGCAGGCATAATCAAATTGAAAGATCCCCCCATACTAAAACTAAACATTGTCCTCAATGTTTTACGAAGGGTTTCTACGTCATACTAAAGCCGTTTATGAATTATGCTAAAGATAAACGTTAGTCGATAAGATTAGGATATCGGATTCCCAAATAAAGCTGAGGATTTGAAGCTCGAGTGATCGAAGGACAAAACTGCGAGCACGAGAGGCTTCAAAATCCGGGACATCCTGGATAATATAACAATACAAACACGAAACACGGATAATGGAAGAGGCGAGCCTCCTCACAACAACGAAACACACTTATTCATTACTACGATACTATTACTAGGATAAGCATGGGGTGCCTCCCACGAAGCGCTTGTTTAAGGTCACTGAGCTTGACCCGATCCTCCCATATTTGAGCTTTGTCAAGGGGGATAAAAATGAGTATGACGAACACCCAAATTAGGAGTGTTGTCATGATGAATCAACATCGGGCTTTCAGGAGAAAGCTGGAAAGCTTTCAAGCCCCGATGTGATGAAGAAGGAGGAGATTTCTCCTTATAAGCAAGAACACCGTGATTGAAAACTTTGTCTTCATTTTCGGATGAAAATTGAAGTAAAGTATTAATCACGGGGGAAAGAGTAGCAAGAATTCTCGTGTATTCGACTTCAATGCATATCTCCGGATCGTAAATCTTGTTTCTATCTCTGGAAGGAGAAGAATCATCAAGATCGGATCCGAGATCATTATGAGATGGAATGAAGTCGAAATCCATATGAAGGGAGGGATGGATGGGCAAAATATTAGGCATATCAACGGGGATGTCTTCCACCACATCAATGGTTGAATCTCCCGAATCGGGATAATCAACATTAAATGATTCGAACTCGGGAAGGGAAGCAGAATTATCGTCATCTTCGGAGTCGAAATCATCACTCTCAATACCTGGTGGTATTGATTCATCCGGACCAGAAAATATATCGATCTCATCAAAATTAGCTTGAAAAGCTTCCGGTGGTCGGGGATATGAATTATCATACAACAATCTCTCAATAAAACGAATGTCTTCCTCAAGCTCAAAGTCGGCTTCATTAATTCCCGGTGGAATTAAATCATTATGAGCGAGTTCACCGGAGAACTGCTCGACAAGAGAATTAATCATAGAAATGATCGAAGCATCAATCTTAACGGAAATGATTTCTTCATCGAAAAGAGGGTTCGAATAAATTTTGTTCGGAACGTCCTCATCAGAAAATAACTCGTCGTCACTAGAGGAGAAATCGTCGTTAACATCAAAGAGAGGATTAGAGAAAGTTGTAGAATCATCAAAAACAGGCACATCACACTCACTTTCTATATCGGAGAAATCCTCAAACTCACTTGGGTTTTAGACAAGGTTCTCAACACTAGACTTTATTAATTCGTCCGATTCCGTTTCCGAAATTATGTCAAGATGCTCGTCCCCCATACTTAGAGAGTTATCGGGTTCCTCGATTGGTAAAACGGGTGTGATTGCAATGGTATCGTCATCGTCATCATCGTAGCAAACGGGAATCTTCCAATATCGAGCTTTAGCCGCTTGCTCTTCTTCAATTCGCTTTTCTTCTTCCTTCTTTTGCATATATTGACTAACCATATCACATAGGGATGTCATTTGCTCCATAAGCTTATTTTGAGAATTGAGAAGGTCATTTTGAGCATTGAAGATTGGATGATTGACGGTATATTGCGGGGGTTGAAATTGGTCAAAACCAAAAGAATTAGGATCATAGCAAGAATTTTGCTCGTGATAATAATCTTCATTCATTGGTTGACATTGGTAAGTTTCATGAGGGCCCCCGCAATTTTCACAACAAAGATATTGTTGTTGAAAATCATGAAAATCTTGCGGGAAATTAAAGTCTTGATTGTAACACGGTTCCGGATAGATAAACAGAACTTGAGGTGTACAATAGTGACCATAACGAGCATCGTTCCCGCAAAATTCACAAGAATACATAGGAGGTTGCGGAGGTGGGTTGAAAACGTTAGGAGAATCATCAACAAAGTTAGGTTTTGAAACGTAAGGTAATGAATTTTCTTTTTCGGAATAGCACGTCGGATCAAAACTTGGCAAAGCTTGTGGGGGCTCATCAATGGTTTGATTCCATGGTTCCGGTTTAGAGATAATCGGAGTTTTCGGTGGACAATTATAACCAATATGAGCACCTTTCTCACAAGACTTACAAGTGCATCGTTGACAAAAGATTCCATCTAACGAATCACCACACTCGTAACAACAATGATGGTTGATTTGTGGAGGACTTCGTGAAGAATTGACACCGGGGTCTTGTTTGACAACGAATGGCTCTTGATTTTCATTAACAAAGTTAGTATCGTCATCGGATGACTCGGAAGTGTCTTGGAAGTCTTGAAAAACTTCCTCCAATGTCTTTCGTATTAGAGCACATTGTCGACAATATAGACCATGAACCGGGTCTCCACAATTAAAACAATTTAAAAAAAAATAAGGGGTCGTTGAGACGAGTCGGGTACGGGAACAAGAATCTCGTCTTCAAGCCTCCCTTTTGAACAACCGCAGTCTCCAGTGTACAAAGTTCCACAAGACGAGCATTCTTTAATCGCGTAAAGAAGATTTAAACGATAGTCGAATGACGCCATAAGAATTAAACAATTTAGAGGGATAAGAAAAGAATTAAATAAATAAGAAGGTAAAGAGAAAAGGAATTAAATGAATAAGAGGGTAAAGATAATAAGAATTAAACGAATAAAAGGATAGAGAAGAATATTTATAGATTTTTCAAATAATACATAATGAAAAAAAATAAAAATAAAATAAGAAGAAAAATACTTTTGGATTTTTTTTTTATAAGTACGAAAATAAACTTTCCGAAGAAAGGATCTTCAAGGCACGAACACGAACAATCCCGTAAAAATCGCTACACCTCTCCCTGGCAACGGCGCCAAAAACTGATTCGATATAAATATATATAATAAAATATATAAAATACCAAATAGTAATAGTATAGGGAGTATCCCGTTAGATAAGAAAATTACTTTAGAAAAAAAATAAATAATAGTCTATCTTCCGAGTGTCGTTTCCACGGCGAGAGATGAATTAAAATTCACCAGAATGTTTCGTTTGATGCTTGAATGGCAAATATATTGGTTTTGGTTTTAAACTATTTTTATACTGAAAATTAAACTAATTTTAATTCTAAGATTAAAAACTACAAGATTATACTAAATTTGATTTAAAAGATATAAATGACGAAAATGCTTGCTAAGTGACGTGAAATGTTCATTAAGTGCGGGCTTAGATCTAACGAATTAAAATTTTAAGAAAACAAGTTTAAAGAATTAAATGACAAGTAAAGTAAAATGCTTTTTAAAATAAATGACAAGTATTTAAATTGCATTAAAAGTAAATGACGGTATGTAAATTGGAAAATTCTAATGACTATTAATTTTTTAAACCTTTTTACAACCCGCACTTAAATTCCAAATCACTAATCACTTAGCAAACACAAGTAATCTACTCGCTAATAAACATGAAAACTAATCTAACAATAATAGGCATAACTACGCTACGGATAACAACTAAAGCAACAATAATAATGACTAAGCTAAAAATGGTGATAAGCATAAAATAAATAAATAAAAGAGATAAGAAAGAGATGAAACCCGAAATTAGCTCGGCTTGACCCGGAGACAATAGATATGAACACATACTCCATAATGCGAGCGAAATAAAACCAAACTAATCCAAATCCCGATCCATAACGCCATAACTAAAAAAAACTATAAACCGAATCGAATTCCAAAATAAAAGATCTCATCCTACTGTTCTCCTTTTCTACCTCATAATCTAATTAATTGGAAAATTAGCATGAGACAAAAATTCCAAATATGCCGCACTTTCATTTTTAAGTCTGCTGCTATCTTACGAAAAAGAAAGGAACGAACCAACAACAAATAAAGAAAAAAAATAAAATAAGATATAATATTGAATAATCCCCGTCTGCTACTCCTACTCTACGCTAACTTACGAATAAAAGAAAACAATATGGAAAAAAATGAAAGATGTAAAATGAAGATGAGATGCCTTTCGTGATCTGCCACTTGTCTACGCAAAACAAAAAAAAAACTATCTAACTCTAATCTCTGAAGAAAATGAAAAGACAAAAAAATAGAAAAACGAGATAAGATAAAATAATGAGATAAGATTCCTCTTTTTGTCTGCTGCTACTCCATATTGTCTACGAAAAGAAAAAAAAAGAACAAAAAACAAGATATGCGTCTCTCGCTAATCTACTCTACTGCTATATCCATCTAACCTACGAATTGTAAAAAAGAAAAAAAAATGAAAGTCAAAGATTCCATCTCCTCCCCATCCTGCTGCCTTCCTTTATATCTTTGT
>BQNB010022642.1:0-42547 GCA_026074375.1 Tanacetum coccineum | reverse complement strand
TTTGTCTTCTTGTGGTTGACTTCTGTTGACCATGAGTTGACTTTTCTTTGACTTTTTGAGGATTGACTTTTCCTTGGCTTTGCTTCTGGCTTTTGTGCACTCTTCCGTTCTCGTGTCCGTGCTTGCTCGTTTTTGACTGTTTTCTTGTAATTTTTGATATATCCGTACCTGCACACACAAAACACAAAAACAAGTATATTTTTGCCATTTTAAGTATGTTTTTAGTCATTTAGGGTCATTTTTGGTGTTAACGGATATGTGTATTTTACACTTATCAGTAAGCCATCGACATGTTTTGAAAATATTTGATACTTCTACTCGAACTTTATTTATAACCCAGTGTCATTATTGAAAGACATTTCTAGAGCCGTAAATATTATCAATTTCAAAAGACATGTCAAGAAAATATTTTTGGATTTTTTTCAATTTTTTAATTTTGTATTTTGGTTTTTTGTTTTTATATTTTTCTATTTTCTTTTTATAAATTTTTTCAAAAATAGAAAATCTTTTTGGATTTTTGAATAAATATATACGTATGATACATGAAGAGTTTAAAGAATTACTCTTCCTTTGATTCTGCAAGACACTTGAGTGTTTCAAGAGTCATACTTTGCATTCCAAGGTGACTGAGGAGAAATTCAAAACGTTCCCTTGCTAATTCTTTGGTGAATATGTCCGCAAGTTGATATTCTGTTCTTACAAAATATTGTTCAACCATACCGTTTTCAACCTGCTCCTTTATGAAATGGTATTTGATGTCAATGTGCTTGGATCATGAGTGCTAGACATTATTGCAACATAGAGCAATAACACTTTTGTTATCACATTACAGATGAATTTTGTTGAATGCAAGTCCATAGTCTGTCAGTTGTGATCTCATCCATAAGATTTGGGCACATCATCCAGATAAGGATATGTATTTTGCCTCTGTAGTTAAGATAGCAGTGCTCTTCTGTTTCTTTGATAACCAACTCACTAATTTGTCTCCCAAGAACTATGCACTGCCAGATGTACTTCATCTAGTGTCTTGACACCCTGCATGATATGCGTATGCTGTTAGTTTAATTATGGTGTCCTTTAAATACCAAAGACCCATATTTATGGTTTCTTTCAGGTACCGAAAGACCCGTTTAACTACAATAAGGTGCTTTTCAGTAGGCCTTGCCTAATACCAGGCACACATGCAGACAACAAATACTAGGTTAGGTCTGTTGGATGTAAGATACATAAGGGAGCTGACCATACTGCGATAATGAGTAGGGTCAAATGGTATCCCTTGTAGATCTTCATCAAGTTTAGTTCTCTCCACCATTGGAGTATCAATAAGGTCACTAGATTCTATTCCATATTTTTAATCATTTCAAGAGCATATTTGGATTGATTAATAAAGATGCCTTTGTGATTTTGAGAAATTTGTAATCCGAGAAAGAAAGACATTTTTCTTATCATTGACATATTAAATTTTGAACTTATTGTATTTGCAAAATGTCACAAAGTTTCGGATTTGTAGAAGCAAAAATGAAATCATCGACATAAATTTGTACCAATAAGATATCATGTCCTTCTTTTCACGTGAATAATGTTGGATTGACAGCACCCTTTGAGAATTGCTGGGAGAGTGAAAACTTTTACACCACGTCGTACCAAGCATATGAAGCCTGTTTTAACCCATAAGGGGCCTTCTTCAGTCTGTACACGTAGTTGGGATGATCTTGATCTACAAACCCCTTAGGATGACTGGCATAGACCTCTTCACGTAGCACACCGTTTAAAAATTCAGTCTTGATGTCCATTTGGTAGCCGGTCATATTCTTGTAGGCAGCATTTGCTATTAAAATTCTGATGACCTCTATCCGTGAACCGGTGCGAATGATTCTTCAAAGTTGATTCCTTCCTCCTGACGATAACTTTTAGCCACTAATCGAGCCTTGTTTTTTAACACTCCCCCAAATTCATCTAACTTAACTTTGAAAAGCCACTTGAGGTTGATGAGCATAATATGATCAGGGTGAGGTACTAGTTCCCACACTTGAAGTCGGTCGAATTCATGAATCTCCTCTTGCATTCTGTCAATCCAGTAGGATTCTTTCATAGCTTCTTTGCAGTTTTTCGGTTCAAATTTAGTGAGAAATGCATCAAAATAGCACCACATGGCATCGATTTGTAGTTGGCATCTTGTTAAAACCAGTCGTGAAGGATTTCCAATAACATTATCCAACGGGTGATCCTTTGTCTACTTTTTGAGATGATCAAATGGTTGGTTGGTTTGAAGCAAATTTGATGGAATGACATCCCTTGATGATGATTCTTTAAAACTCTGGCCTGGAGTAAAAATATTGATGAAGGGATCATTATCAAATTATGCATTTTGATTTCCTAGTTGTTGTTCTTCAATACCTTGATTTATGACTGCATCTTGTATTTCCTTAGTAGTTGGTGAAGTACTTGAAGATGGTGCATCTTGATCAATTGTTGTTGATGAAGGTGTACCAGTTGTATTAGCAGGCATTAGAACAGGAGCAGGAGGCAGGAGATACAACACTTGGTGGGGGTTGAAAGTATTCATTAAATAATGGTTGAAACAAGATATCATAGTCTTTCTTAGATGGTGGAACATATGGTGTTGGAGAAACTAGGTTTTGCACGAGTCCTGAACTAATGTATACAAGAGTCAAAAGTTAAGGTGTGGGTCCTAAACCGAATTATTCAGAAGCCATTGCTGTCAGCTCATCAAATTTGACATGAATAGTCTCCATTATCAATCTTGTCCGTTTGTTGTAGATCTGATATGCTTTCTTTGCAAGAGAGTAACCAATGAAATTGCCTATATCAGCTTTGGGTTTCAGCTTTCCAAGATCTTCACTGTCATTGGTTGGGTAACACAAGGCACCAAAGACATGAAGATACTTTAAATCTGGTTTACGGTCATGAATCAGCTCATATGGTGTTTTGTTGTGTCAAGTACGAATGAGGGATCGGTTTTGGGTGTAACAAGCGGTTGCCACATCTTCTGCCCATAAGAACAATGGATCCTTTGAAAATATCAACATAGTACGAGCAACATCTACTAAAGTCCTATTTCTCCTTTCAAAGACGCCGTTCTGTTGTGGAGTTCTCGCAACTGAGGTTTGATGAGTTATCCCGACATCTTCATAGTAGCTTCTCAGAGTTTGATTAACAAACTCTGTTCTATTATCTGTTCGAATGTTTCTAACAGTTGCATTAAGAGCGACTTGTACTTTCTTTAGAAATTTAATTGCGAACTAAGGAGTTTCATCCTTTGATCGTAAAAACTTTACCTAAGTAAACCTTGAATAATCATCAACGATGACTAAAATATATTTCTCCCCGTTAATACTTTCCACACGCATTGGCGCGCATAGATCTATGTGCAACAAATATAATTTTTCTTGGATACTGTTTTAGATTTGGTTTATGAGAATGTTTCTTGATTTTCCCTAATGAACACGCATAACACAAATGGTCTTTCTCGTATTTCAATTTGGGCAAACCTCTAACGAGACCTTCTTTAGCCAGTTGATTAATGGTACCGAAGTTTAAGTGAGATAGACGACGATGCCATAACCATGATTTGGTTTTAGAAGCTTTGGACAAGAGACATATTGGATAGGACTTCAACATATCTTCCAGTAAGAATGTATACAAATTTGTGCCCCGTGATCCCTTAAGTAGATCAACACCGTCTAAATCACGAACAAAGCACGAGTGTTTTTGAAAAGCTACTTCAAGATCGGAATCACATAATTGACACACTGAAAATAAATTGTGTCCAAGCCCCTCTATGTAATAAACCCTTGATATTGTTACATTCCCAATCTGATAATCACCATAACCCATAATCGCTGCAACTTGATCATTTCCGAATCTAACTGTTCCCAAAAACTTGCTGACAAAATTGATGAGCTGAGAGCGTTGTCCGGTCATATGTTTGGAGCAGCCCGAATCCAAGTACCACAAGACGATATGTACGACCTCCATTGGAAACAAGGAGAAGATGGAAAATTTGACACATTGGATCCCCAAGTTATGTTGGGTTCTGAGTTGTTAGAAGGCCTAGATTCTACAATCCTAGGTTCACTACTCGAACATACAGTTATTTTTTCTTTGGGTTTCCTTAAGTATACTTTAAGTGGTGGTGTATTATGATTACATTTGTTTGAACAGATTCCCTAGGAGGCACTATTTTAGTGGAAGTGATTCTAGTTAAAGGGTACTTAGTTCCAACTAAAGTGAGAGTCCTTCATGTAGGTAACCATTTGTGTCCAACATTTGTAAACACTTTACCAATAGGTTTTCATTCATTCTTTGTAATGCTCTTAACAGACTTAGCACTAGTACGCGTATTCACGTCATTTAAATAATCAACAACATACATATCATGACTTGTAGAAAACACACATTCATTACATGTAGAACACATAAATTTAGAATTCGCATTTAATACACCATGCTTAATATTTGCATTACAAACGAAAACATAATTCGTCTTATTCAAACTAGACTTAACATTCCTAGGTTAGGCTTCTATTTTTTTATTCATGTTGCTACTTGATGGTCGCGAGATCCTTTTGTTCCTTGTATTGCTCCTTGGCTGTGATCCACTAGCATTAGTAGAACTTCTTACTCCTGTAGAAGGCAAGAAAGATCTGTTAGTGTTCTGATTGTTGTGTGTTTCTACATGTTTTTGTGTGTTACTTGTTGATGTGTGACTAGGCTCCTCAAACCTAACTTGCCTATTTTTGTTCATTGATGTGACATCAACCAATTTCTCACTATTATTTCGGGAACTAGGACATGTAGCACTAACATATACTAACAACTCCTGAATTTGTGTCGCAAACTTACAAGCATATTCTAATGCATTATCTAAAGGCTTTAAAGCTCTAGCCTGCTCTACAATTGCACGGAGTAGGTCAGCATGTTCCTTTGTTTGTTTATTGTAATCTACATGTGCTTCCTTATTTTTCATAAGTTTAGGGGAAAGTGGTTGCAAATCTAACTTAAGCATCCCTAAGGCAATCACATTTGAATTATTTACCGGTTCAGTACAATTAGACACACTTTTTCCTTTTAAATTTCAATGTGTTTCTTAAAGTTACTGATTGTTGTGTTTTTTGCTTGTAACAGAGCTTTTAGTTAAATTATTTCAAAAAATTCATGAAATTCATGAGCATCCTGATTCTTGCATGGTTTGTCATTTTGGAAACCTTCTTTTCTTTGTTGTATGGCAATTTTAAGAGAAAGACAATGTTTTTCAAGTTTTGAAAAACTTTTCGAAAGTTCATTATAAACATCTTTTTCAACCATATCTTTCTTTTTGACAAGCTCAGCATCAAGTTCTAAACACTTGTTGTATTCATCAACCCAACTTTTTTCCATGCCATCATATTTATCAACAAGTTCTTCATAAGAATGCATAGCTATACACACAATATCTTGAGATATGATTTGTTCCAAAAATCGATCATTTTCAATTAAAATTTATTTCTTCTCAATCTCAAAATACTTTTTATCGACATAACATTGATCAACTTTGGTTTCCATTTGGTTAAAAACAGCTTTCATTTTGTTTGACAAGTTTAAATAATCGTTGATCCGGTGGTCGGGGAGACTCAAACCATATGTGTTAGCCTTAAAATATGTTGACTTATCCGGAATTACATTAGTTATCATTAGGCAAGACTCGCAGGGACAAGAATTGTTAAGTTGGAATAGTTTCCCTTGTCTAGACCTATAAATACCCCCTCCATACTTCCATGGAGGGGTGAGGATTCATTATGTAGCATCTCATAAGTGTGTGTTTCTCCTTCTCTCTCTAGAAACACACACTCTTCCCTTTCTCTCTCTACAATTCAATAATATGGCTTTCTTTCTCTTTAATCCTCCCTGACCTCCCGATCATTGTTTTAGGCTAGAATCTTATGGGATAACAATTGGCATCAGAGCCTAGGGCGTTTTGTGTTGTTGGTTTGTGTTTTCGAATGGTGTTCGAAGCTTATTTGAGCATTTCGTGGCTTATTTTAAGCCTAAAAGCTACGGCTTTTATATTGGTTGGTGGTTTTTGTGCAAAAAGCTTAAAACTTTCTCTTCTATATAGTTTCTAGCTTGTTTGTACAAGGGATTTATGGGTTTTCATACCCTTCATATGAGTTTTTTATGGTTCGAATGATGTTTTACTCGAAAATCTTAATTGAAAATTTTTCGTCGTAAAAATCATCAAGTTTGCATTTTTCGGGTACTACTAGGCTTAGATAAGAAGGTTGTGCAAGAAATTTCACGTCAAAATTGTTCAAGACATGCCTTTTTGTAATTTGAAGATTTTGGGTTTCGTCTAGTGGAGACCGAACTAGTCACCCGAACTAGTCAGGAGCCGAACTAGTCATGCCTTTAAGACCCGAACTAGTCAAGAACCGAACTAGTCAGAACCGATCTAGTCAAGAACCGAACTAGTCAGAACTGATCTAGTCAAGAACAGAACTAGTCAGAACCGATCTAGTCAAGCTCCGAACTAGTCTAAACCGATCTAGTCGAGCACCGATCTAAAATGTTCAATGCAAACCGATCTAATCATTCCTTCACAAACCGATCTAAAAATTTAATCAAGGAACCAATTTATCACCTAGAACCAAACTCAAACACCTTCCATAACACCAAAAACAAACATAACACTTAATGCAAAAATGATCATTAAAGATTCACTTAAACGACAAACGGTTAAAGATTCGAATTTTAGTGATAAGTGATCACGAAGTTGATTTGGTATCCTTTATTTGAGATCAAAGTTGAATTTCATGAAGGTGTCTACTTGTTTCATCATCGATACTTCCTTCTATTTTCTACCCCTTTTCTTTAAACCCAATCTATCGATTGATGACTTGCTTGAACGTATACAGCTTATGATTAAGACTTGGATTATCTAGTTATTTCCTGATGTAAGGAGTTACATTGTAGTGCTCACGGGTTATAGCTATCACTTAAAGGAGTTACGTTGTAGTGCTCAGTGTCACACGCAGATGCAGATGTGGATAATTTCAAGAGGTGTTGTACTTCTTATACTTTTCTAGTTGAGTATAGGGTACTTATAGATTTAATCTTGCACCGTTCTTCAATCAACAACAGTGCAAGCTTACGTAACAAATTTGGGGGATTTTACTTTATTTTCAAGTTTGGTATATCGGGTGTAACACCCCCAAAATGGGTCGCAGCAGAATAAGGATATCCGGGGCGTGTTACTTCTCAGATCAATAGCACAAGATATATAAGAACGAAAAAAAGTCGTTTAAAATGATACATTGGATTTGATAAAAGACTTGTTACACAAAGCATGCAGCTTTACTTGTTCAGTGTTTGATATTACAAAGATTAACAATACATTTCCCAAAACATATTACATCCAAATCTTTAGCATGATAATCAAAAGTGTCACCAATGTATCCCTGGCACCTCGTGCCTATTGACCACCTGAAAACATTGCTTTAAAACGTCAACAAAAATGTTGGTGAATTCATAGGTTAGTAAATTATAATATGCAGGACCGCAAGACTTTCCCCGTGATAAAGCAACAGATGCAGACATCACAAAATCCAATTACGTTTTCCTAAGCTCATGACACTGAAGCTCGACAATTATATTCGCAATAATAAATATTGCTATTCTGCCCGATCAGATGTTCAACCCTAAACATCCCAAATCCGACATGCTATAACGTTCGTTCCCGATGATAGCTAATCACCCGAACGGGGAGGTCAATCCCAAATAGATCTATTCATAACATTCGCGCTCACATAATGTAATTCACAACTACATCTATGCAATTGACAGTTCATGATAATGGGCTCAACTTGGGTTATCGCTACTTAGGCAAACACGTAATCAATATAAAATATACACTTGCGTCCAATTTATAAAACAAAGCATGTTTCCACCCCAAAGTTATAAATCATTGAAATCGTAAAAATGTGGGGCTATGAACTCACCTTGAGTTACTGATAATCCAAATATCACAGATAGCGCGTCATGTAAATGATCGAATGCAACCTAAATTAACATAGGTCGTATAAGAACTAATCGCTTTGATTAACTAATATCATATACAAGTCTATGTTAGTTACATCATACTATCGTTCGAGCTATCATAATTTAAGAGGTTATGTAGTGACGTATGAGGAGCTAGGACACTTTAAATTGTAAATCCAACAACTCGTCGATACGCCACCCCGAAGAGGCCTCATTATGAAACTCCCTAGTAAT
Organism: Tanacetum coccineum; assembly: GCA_026074375.1. NCBI lineage: Eukaryota > Viridiplantae > Streptophyta > Magnoliopsida > Asterales > Asteraceae > Tanacetum > Tanacetum coccineum. The sequence continues at coordinate 34,276 of BQNB010022642.1, read as the reverse complement.
ATAGTACTTTGATAACCACATATAATTCTATATAGCTTCATCACCGTCTATTTGTATTTTAGAAATCGTTGTTATAGAGTGAAAACGTTTATAATTATCGTTTTAGTAAAACTAGCATAACTTTCCCGTTTTAAACCCGTTTCTCGCGTTTCTTACGTCCACGTCTTCATATTGAGATGATGTATATAAATATTACATTTTTATATTTTATAACCTACTGATGAATATTACTTTTACTGTTCAAGACGTTTTATAAATTTACTTTCAAAAATTTTATTGTCGTAATACCCGTAAATGCAATAACTTGTTCGTTTTAATCTTGATTTTAGCAATTCCTTCGACCACGTATTTGTTATCAAAATTATCACATTTTTAATAAGTGGGGTCTGTTGAAGAACTGTAATTTTTACTATTCATAGTTTATAAAATTACTTCTATAAACTCGAATTATCGTAAACGTCGTATTTTATTCGTTTTAGCTCCGTTTTTAGTAATTCTTTTGAGCACGTTCTTGTAATTGAAAGTTCTATTTATTTATGAAGTTTACAAAAATTAATGTTTCTGTCATGAACAGTAACTTTTTATAAAAATATTTTTATACATTTTAAGTATATAAACTTGCGTAATTCATAACTTCTTCGTTTTTGTAGCGAAAAAAAATCTTACAGTTTCTTATTGTTTTGGAAATCCTATAATATGTATATAATCTGTTTAAACTACAAAAAATTTACTGTTTTGTATAATATTTATAATAAGTTATTTTATAAATCCGTTTTGAATTAACGTATTACTCTAATTTAGCGTATCTTTTTAGTTTTTAATTCGTTTTTTCGAGTTTCTTTCCTTTTTGGAATAGTTAATGAGACGTATTATCTTTTAAAAATAGTCAAACCCTCTGTTTGGATTTCGAATTCAACTAGCCCCCTTTTGGTAATATATATACTTATTTTTTAAATTGTTTTATATAAGTTTTAACTAAGGAAATTTCCAAAGTTCTTAATAATCTCATAATTTACTTGTTATATCATATAGTAATGTCCTTTTGGTCCATGATTTGTCTATTTTTCAAGATATCTTGTTCACTAACTTTTCAGAAAATCTCCAATACTTTTTTTCTTATAGTTCAAGTTTTTACATATCCATTTTCACCTTTAACGTAATACTTGTTAACATACGTATTTTTCCATTTTATCTTGACTTTTCCTATCATACATAACATAAGAAAAGTGTACAAAAATGTTATCAATGGTTATAAAACATCATAACATATGTAAAAGTGTACAAATTGATAATCACATGTAGAAACTCTTTTTATATGTTTAAAAGCCCTAAATGATAAATGTAAGAACATAAAGGGTTTTAGTTGACCTTCTTATGATGTATGATGATGAAAAATATAATCTAAACCCTTGTTTAGCTTAAAAACCACAGCTTGCAAGAATGAAACCCTAATTATTCCAAGGAAACCCTAATCCTTCCTTTCTTGCTTCAATCCTTTTAAATGGTTAACCAATGCTTCAAATCATCTTGAGGTATCTTAGATATGATGTGTGATTGCTTGTATGTGTTGTAGAAAAGTTTGTATGGATTTATTAAAGGGGTGTTTTTGAGCCGTGGCTTATAGGAGCACAAAAGGGAGAGATTTATTGATTCTTGTTATGTAAAGTGAAGTGTGAATGTTATCTCTTGTAAAGGTGCAAGTATATATGATATAAGAAAGTCTTGGACAAGTCAAATGTGCCACAGGAAAGTCTTAGACAAGATGTGGGATTTTTGGGAAATAGTTGGTCAAAGCATGGTCTTGATATAAGTCTTACACATCCCATACTTGTACATGACCTTAGGTATGGTTTATAAGTCCTTATGTTCCCTATATTGCATATGATCCCATGAAATCAAGGAAGACTTTGCTAGCTAAATATCTAGGTAAAAGAAAAGAATGAAAGTATAACATGAAAATAAAAGTGTAGATTTTATTTATTAAAGTATATACTTGAAAGTTGTAAGTCTTGTTTATCCCTTTTTAAATGGGGTGTCCCATTTGATAAGTGTGGTAAGGTTTCTATAAATTTTGATCATTGGTAACAAAAATAGGTATTTGTTGAAGCGTAGATTTATTTTGGTGGTTCCAGAAATGCCTAAACTTAATTTATCACAAAATGTAAACACTTTACGTATCCGATAAAAATAAACTGAACAAAGTTAATAATTATTCTCAAAATAATTATTCAACTCTTGCTGGACGTAAACCATTATATTATTGATACCCGTTTACGTTGAATGATAACTTGTAACTTACGCGATTTAACTATAAATCCGTAAATTAAAACAAATGCGTACAAAACTAAATTAATTAGTTTAATAAATGACGTCATACAAGGACCTGAAACATGGGGTGTTATAGTCTTCCCCTGTTGGATGAGCCTTGTCCGCAAGGCTCAAGATGCGGCACTTGTCGATGGTGCGGTTTTTCTTTTCTTCGTGAAGAGGTGTGGATATTTCTTTTTGAATTGGTCTTCACGTTCCCACGTGAACTCAGGACCTCTCTTGGAGTTCCATCGAACCTTGACTAATGGGATGCGGCTTCGCTTCAACCGTTTAACTTCACGGTCCATGATCTCAACGGGTTCCTCAACAAACTGAAGCTTGTCATCAAAATGAAGTCCATCCAACGGAACGGCTAACAGTTCGTCGGCATAGCACTTTTTCAAGTTGGATACATGAAATGTATTGTGAACCCTGCTTAGTTCTTCTGGAAGTTCGAGCTTGTAAGCAACCTCTCCAACCTTTTCTAATACCTTGAAAGGTCCAACATACCTGGGGTTTAACTTCCCCCGTTTGCCAAAACGTACGACCCCTTTCCAAGGCGGATCAACGATGAACCCTAGCTGAGATACAATAAGTATGTCTTGTTGGCACTATTTTAGAAAGAGAAGAGATTTTGTGTGTTTGGATTATGGAGTGTTCACAAGCAGTAGGTCTTTTGTGGATTTATGTTTGTTGATGGATCAACTTATGTGTCGTGGGTATGGAAGTTGTATGATGTCAAGAATTTTTTGGGCTGCTCGTTGCCTTAAAGAAGTGCGTTTTGTGTATTTGTGATTGACACATGAATTGTTAAGTCGTGTTTATGGGTTACAAGATTTAGGGTTACTAAAACCCTACAAGAGAGACAAATGCGTTGGTGGTTTTTGTGAGGAGCTTTGAGAGAATTTTCGAATTTTCTAAGGAATTTGACAGTAGGCCGCAAAAGGTTGACAATGTATTTTTTATGTTGGTCGCTAGTTCGCATTGAGATAAAGTGGTTGTCTCTCTGAGAGTTGTTTCTGTTTTGTGATTTAAACGTATGTTGGATGTCAATGATTTGAGAGTCTAATGATGGTGGCGATTGATGTTCTTTGATTGTGGATCTGAGATTGATAGTTTGTCGGATGAGAGATGTGTGATGTAGCAGTGTTGTTTGTGAGAGTACGTAATACTGCTTGTTGCTTTAATCCGTTCGTACTGCTGCGTGGTTTGGACTTAATACTGAGTAGCTCGTATTGAGTTAATACTGCTCGCCCATTCACTTAATACTAGCTGGATTGAGTGACGACTTTAGTAACAGAATTAGCGACAGAGAAATGTGTGTCGCACTAATCTATATTGGGAGGAAGGAGTATTAAATAGGACAGACTTAGGACACTCAGTTTAGTGACAGCGTTGGACAGAAAAAGTGTTGCTATTTGGTTTGATGTTAATGTCTGCTAGCATTTACTCGGTTAAGTCTGTGGGCTTAAATGGTTGAAATTATCTGCTGCTTTTGTCTGATACTGGGACAACACGGACACATTTGGATCTCGAACAATTGTAGGAAATATTGGTTGTTTTGAGAGTGTATTTTGAAGACATTTGAGGCGCAATAGGCTTTTGTAAGTCCAAGTTATTTGTGACAATGGTAACTCTTATTTTGTTGGTACAAAAACAAGGACTTGCGAAGTGAGTCGCCGGGCTGAGGCATCACAGTCACATAAGAGAGGATGATTTGATTATTGCACATAGATGATTTTCTATCTATATTGAGACTCAATTTGAAGGCGCCAACTAGAATTTCTGATTCAAGAGAAGTGGTTAGCTTTACTCTTTACAGGGGACGCTTATTGTTAACAAGCTTATATCCAACGTACAAGTGTCCACTTAATGGGGAAGTTGTTCACGAGTTGCTTATCTACTGAAGTACCTTCTGATTAGAGGATTTACTAAATAGGGAAGAAGACTATATTGGTTTTTGCAGTTACTTATGAGTGGTGGACATGTATCACAAGAAGATCTTAATTCAAGGGGGAGTCTTTAACAGATTGTTTCATTCATGAAGATTTTTTGTAATGTATCAAACTAGGATAGAGTGTTGGGATCTAGTTTGATGATTAGAGAAAATTACATATGCTAAATGAAGATGAATGAAACAACTAGGGATTAATATGACACTTTGGGTATTTGTACTATGGAAGATATTTAAAAGCTGGAAGATTTACATGAGATACGGCAGTGAACAAGTCAAAGAATATCCATAGATAAAGGAGGTATTTAATTACGTTTTAATAGATTCCAAATATAATTAATTAGCTTCTTTGTAAGCCTTAATATCCCCGTTTATATTATGGGTAGTAGGGTGACTAGTTTTATTATCCATCATTAGTTAGATCTCTCCAATGAGAGTCGTAATATTAGCTTATTGTGTTAGTTATCTAGATTGCTAGGTATGTGTTTAGACTTACGCATCAGTCCTCACTTTTGCCAATTAAAAACGGATTTTAAATGACTAAAAAGTGTACCAAAATACATCTTATTTTGTATGTTTTGCATTGGTTTTTGTGCAGGAAACGGATTTCTCAAGCAACAGGACAAAAGAAAGAGAAACCACAAAAACTAAACAAAGCCGAGGCACGGTATGGATAAAAGACTAAGTCAAACCGAAGCCAAAGTCGCAGTCAAAGTCTAGAAAATCAACCTCGCAAAGTTTCCAAGTCAACCAAGTGAAGAATATATACAACTTGACGGACTAAAATAGATTGCAAACTCTCTCAAGTTGTATTACTAGAATAACAAGACAAGGGGCTGAAATTACAAATTGGGTGTGAAGAATAACTTGAGGGGCCAAGACTGCCAACTTACCAAACATCATTTTTCCCGCCTCCAAGACAAAACCCCGGTACAACTAAGGGTAGTGTTCTTCTCCCTTACTTTTAGCACCTGCAATCCACTCAACTACCATTGGATTAATCATTTCAAGCATACTCGCATTATTCTACTTTCCCCCAATTACTTATAATGCCATGGTGGCATTCCACTCTCACATTTCCAAGTGTGATTTTTCGATGGCTGTGATTGACTGCAAAAGGCAAGCATAAAAAGAAAATTGAAGGTGGGATTCCGTCTAAGATTCGCTCTCACAAACAAAACACTTTGTGTGGTTTTTGTACTCACAAATAGTAAAGCAATCCTGGATAGACACACAAGGATGAAGAGACCTATGTATAAATAGGGGGACTCGCATCTTTTGTATGCCAAGAAAAGGGAAATCTAGACTTATTGTAGATTTAATTGTGTAATTTAAAATGTTAAGTCATTTTAGTTCTTTAAAAGCTTATTGCAACTGTTCTTTCAGGGCTTGTATGGTTTTAAGAATTAATGAAGCAATGGGTTTTGTTTTCTTTTTATTGTTAAATCCTATTGTATGAATTCTAAGTTCTATGAGTGTATTAACCAGTGCTGTAATTGGTTGACTTTGTAAAAAGCTTTCAAATATTGCACTTAATGATAAGAGCTGGGCTTTCACTAAAGTAACTAAAAAGAAATAATAAAAAAAAATTCACCAAATATATCTACAGCCTGACTTTTGTTGGATGATTAAGCAAACGCAGAGGATGTTGAAAACGATTTTTATCAAGACATTAATTACTAAATTTATGCCTAATTACCCTTACGGCTTTTGCCCGTTCGAATAACCAAAACACAAATCTAAGTAATCCAAAAATCACTAATCAATATTTCCACTTTTATAATCACACTTAGTTTACTAAACAATTTATCACTTAACAAGCATTTAGAAAATCTACTCACTAAGCATAACAATCATTAAATAAGCAAATAAAGACATATTAAGCTAAATAAATCTACACTAATGAATTGAAAAGAGAAAGAAAATAGAACCGAGTCGAAGAACCGCAAATGGATATAAAATCACCCGATCTAATAATCTATCAAAATAAATAAGTTTAAGAGCTTAAAGCTTTAAACTTAAAATATTAAGCTAGTTGGTATGCGTTTAAATACACATACCGTTTACCTTTAAAATCGACCCTAAACGACTAAAAACAGACTTAAAATGCCAAATATATGCTTGTTTTGCTATTTATGATGTGCAGGTAACGGATATCTAAAAAAAGGACAAAAACAAAGCCAAAACGACAAAATCGAGCATGAGAATGAAAAGAGCATGAAAAGTCAAGTCAAAGTAAAAAGTCAAAGACAAAGTCGTGAAAAGTCTCCGAGCATGCCATTGGAAAGAGCGCGAGAAAACGAGTCCAACGGTGCCCTCGGATTTTATTGGGCTAGCCCGTAACCCATTTTATGAGCCGGACCAGCCTAAGCCCATTATGTTCTCAAGCCCAAAGCAAACAAACCGGCCCATTTAAGTTTTACATCTTAAATGAAATAGAGATGGAGGGTGTGACGTCACCCTCATGTGCTATCAAATTAAATCCCACAAGCTCACATGACATCCCACTATCTATATTTTGGCGAATCAGTGATCGACATGTGGCATCCATGAACTATTCTCATTCTCAATTGAAGAAAAGGTGAAGGAGTAACAGCGTTGATAGAACGCATGAAATGGGACATGTGTCACAATGGCATAGGTGGATCCAAGGCAACAATAAGCTTGAATGATTGGCTATTTAAAAGCATAATACCAACGCATGAAGGAGAGACACATTTTTTTAGACGCATCTTTCTTTCGTTTTTTTTATCGTCTTAATTTTTCTTAGATAGTTAAATTCTTAGTTGTTAGCTTATTTCAGCTTTGAGCTTATTTTAAACTCAGCTTATTCCTAGTCTTATTTCAATATTGTAAACAGCTTATTGTCATGAATACTTAATTAATGAAAATGCTTATTCTCTTTTACTCCTCTTTTCTTTCGGTTACATTTTAGCTTATTTGTTGAACTAAAATCTCGAATAAGCTTATCCATGCTTGTTTCGAGATCTTATTGTTCTCATTTATTCGTTTAAGCTCTCAAATATAGCTTATTGCGAATAAAAGTAGTGGATTTCATTTAGTGATTAACTTATTTCGAAAATATTTTCGGTTAGCTTTAGAAGTAGTTTTGAGTGTAGTAAAAAAAAAATTTGGTAGTGTAGATTTATTAAATTAGCTTATTTTAATGTCTTATTTTTAGCTTATTTCATTTTTTTGTAAAAGCTTTTTAAAAAGCTTCTCGGGCTTATTGTAATAAGATCTCTTGGCTTATTAGAAATTAAATGAAGTTGATGTTTGGTTGCTATTTTCGGCTTATTAAAGTTAGTTTCATTTTTCTTATTAACAATCTCAAATAATAGCTTAAATGTTTTAGTTTAAAATTCATTTCGTATTGTTCTGTTCTAGTTGTGGTTAACGTTTGATGTATCATTTTTTTTTCTATACTCAGCCTAGTGTTTATGTAAAAGCCCAAACTCTAAAATTACTATGGGCCTTATTGTATCTTAAATGCAAAACAGACATTTGAAATCCATATATGAAACTTGAGTGCACTGTTTTATGTTAACAGTTTGTATTTAATTTGTGTTTTTGGTACCGGTCAACTCATAAGGCGTGGAGCTTAAGGGTTTATTTAGCTAGACCGAATTTGATTATTTGTTTTAGCTAAATAAATCGGGTGGTATCGTTTAATTGCGGGTCTCCAATTCGGTTCATTTTCTTTTATTTTTCAATTAATTAGTGTAGTTTTATTTTATCATTTTATAATATTGTTTTGATTTTGTCATGCTTAGTGTAGATTTATTTTTAAATGTCATGTCTAAATTCATTATGAGTAGTGAGTAGATTTATTAGTGCTTGTTAAGTGATTAGCGATTTGGAATTTAGGTGCGGGTTTAAAAAGATTTAAAAAAAATATATTAGTCATTAGTATTGTCTTTTCATTCCGTCATTTGTTTTTAATGCAATTTAATTTCTTGTCATTTATTTTTAAGCATTTCAATTTACTTGTCATTTTAATTCGTTAAACCTAAGCCCGCACTTGATGAACATTTCACGTCACTTAGCAAGCATTTTCGTTATTTATATCTTTTAGATCAATTTTAGTATAATCTTGTAGTTTTAAATCTTAGAATTAATATTAGTTTAATTTTCTTAGTAATAAAAATAGTTTAAAACCAAAGCCAACATATTTGCCATTCAAGCATCAAACGAAACATTCTCGTGAATTTTAATTCATCTCTCGCCGTGGAAACGACACTCGGAAGATAGACTATTTTTTTTTCTTTCTAAAGTGATTTTCTTATCTAACGGGATACTATCTATACTATTACTTATTTGGTATTATGTATAATATTTTATTATATATATTTATATCAAATCAATTTTTGGCGCTGTTGCCGGGGAGAGGTGTAGCGATTTTTACAGGATTGTTCGTGTTCGTGCCTTGAAGATCCTTTCTTCGGAAAGTTTATTTTCGTACGTATAAAAAAATAATAATAATAATAATAATAAATAAGTAAAAAAAAAAATTCAAAAAAATAATTTTCTTCTTATTTTATTTTTCCCTTACTTTTTATAAATATTAAATATTAAAAAAAAAAAAAATCCAAAAATATTTTTCTTTTATCTTAAAAATAAAAATCTAAAAATATTCTTCTCTATCCTCTTATTCATTTAATTCTTTTTCTCTTTACCTTCTTATTTATTTAATTCTTTTCTTATCCCTCTAAATTGTTTAATTCTTATGGCGTCATTCGACTATCGTTTAAATCCCCTTTACGCGATTAGAGAATGTTCGTCTTGTGGAGCTTTGTACAATAAATCATGTGGTTGTTCAAAAGGAGGTCTCATAGACAAGTTCGTTCGTGATCCTAATAAAATGCCCGACTCGTCTCAACGACCTCCTATACTTTGTGTGAAGTGTGGAAACCCGGTTGAAGGTCCATCTTGTCAAGGATGTGCTCTATGGCGGAAGAAATTAAAGGAAGTTTGGTTTACAACTTGTCATGAAAATGGAATTAACCAAGACCTTCTAAACACTTTCGAGTCATCCGATGACGATACCAACGTTGTTAATGCTCCTCGAGAGCCATTCGTTGTCAAACAGGACCCCGGTGAAAATTCCTCGCAAAGTCCTCCACAAATTAACCACAATTGTTGTTACGAGTGTGGTGATTCGTTAGATGGAATCTTTTGTCAACAATGCACTTGTAAGTCTTGTGGGAAAGGTGCTCATATTGGTTATAATTGTCCACCGAAAGCTCCGATTATCTCTAATCCGGAACCATGCAATCAAACCATTGATGAGCTCCCACAAACTTTGCCAAGTTTTGATCCGACGTGCTATTCCGAAAAAGAAAATTCATTACCTTACGTTTCAAAACCTAACTTTGTTGATGATTCTCCTAACGTTTTCAACCCACCTCCACAACCTCCTATCTATTCTTGTGAATTTTGCGGGAACGATGCTCGTTATGGTCACTATTGTACACCTCAAGTTCCGTTTATCTATCCGGAACCGTGTTACAATCAAGACTTTAATTTCCCGCAAGATTTTCATGATTTTCAACAACAATATCTTTGTTGTGAAAATTGCGGGGGTCCTCATGAGACTTTTCAATGTCAACCGATGAATGAAGACTATTATCATGAGCAAAATTCTTGCTATGATTCTAATTCTTTCGGATTTGACCAATTTCAACCCTCGCAATATACCGTCAATCATCCAATCTTCAATGCTCAAAATGAGCTTCTTAATTCTCAAAATAAGATCATGGAGCAAATGACATCTATATGTGATATGGTTGGTCAATATATGCAAAATAAGGAAGAAGATAGGCGAATTTCTGAAGATCAAGCAGCTAAAGATCGATATTGGAAGATTCCCATTTGCTATGATGATGACGATGACAAAGAAAGTTCCATTCCCTTGAAAGATATTATTACTTCTGGACTTCCTTCGTGTGATGCAGTCACATCTGTTTTACTAACCGAGGAGCCCGTTGACTCTCTCATAATGGAGGATGAGCATCTTGACACTATTTCGGCAACAGAATCGGATGAAGTAATAAAGTCTAGTATTGAGGAGCTTGTCCCGATCCCAAGTGAGTTCGAGGGTATTCTCGACACTGAGTGTGATGTGCCCGTTGATGATGAATCTTCTCTGACTTTTACAACTTTCTCGAATATGATTTCTCCTCTAGTGATGACGAGTCACTTTCTGATGAGGATGTTCCGATGGAAAATTCAAAATTTATTTGAACCATCTTTTTGATGACGAAAAAATCATTTCTACCAATATAAATCCGCATTCTTTTAATGCTGAGTCTAATCTTATCGAATCTTTGCTTAATCGAGATACTTTGATTGATTCTTCACCTAAGTTTGATTATCTTCTTGAGGAGTTCTCCGGTGAACTCGCTCATATCGATCTAATTCCACCGGAAATTGAGGAAGCTGACTTTAATTTAGAGGAAGAAATCTGTTTTGTTGAGAATTTGTTGTATTATAATTCATCTCCACGACCGCCGAAAGAACTTAATTTGGAAATTACTGATACGATTCTTGAGTCTCTCTCTCTCCATCTCCTATCCTCGTTGAGGATAGTGACTCTCTTATGGAGGATATTGACTTATTTCTTGCTTTCGATGACTCGATGCCACCGGGCATTGAGGATGACGATTATGACTCGAAAGGGGATATTCGTTTTCTTGAAGAATTTCTTAATAATGATTCCTTTTCCCTTCCCGAAAATGAGTAATCTAACCTTGATCATTTTAATGATCCGTCACCTTCTCGTCCTCCTCTGGAACCACCGAATGTTGAGATTTGCTTTGATTTTAAGCCCGATACGGGTGTTGTGAACAAAGTGGTTGATGAAATTTCTGAACACGATGTTCTTATGCCTAATCTTTTACCCACCCAACCCACCCTTTGTCTAGTGTTTGACACTTTGCTTCCGTTTTCGTCCGAAAATGAGGACAAAGTGTTCAATCCTGGTATTCTCATTTCTTCTCTCTTATCTCATCGGGGCGAAATCACTTCTAATTTTTATAAAAGCCCGATGATGATTTCTGGACTGGACATTCCTCACTTGGATGTCCCGTTTCTCCATTTCTATCCTCCTTGACCAAGCTCAAGTATGGGGGATCGAGTCAGGCTCAAGACTCGGTGAACAAAAATAAGCGCTTCTCGGGAGGCAACTCGTGTCTTTTCTTCTTTCTATTTTCTTAATAAGTGAGTGTGTTATTTTATAGCCCAAGTGTCGGGGTGTGCTTCTTTCTATGGTATGTGGTTTCGTTTTTGTAGGATTCCTCAAGATCATGAAGACCCGTGCTTGTTTTCAATCCTCCAATCATCCGGGTCTCGATCTTCGCTTATTTGGATCCTCAATCCTGATTTAAATATTTTTTGCTTCCCCTTTCACACTTGGAATTTTTGTATTGCGTTTTCATTCCTAAGGGTGGGGTTATAATCGACAGACATTTTTGAACATTGAGGCCAATGTTCCATTCTAAGTGTGGGAGAAATTTCTATCAAAATATGATCTTACCTGTGCCTTGCTGTATCCCTTGCAACCTCATTTTGACTAAAATTTTAAAATTTTGTCGAAAAAAAAATGAATGATGAAAAATATAAATAGTTAGTTGAATAAAAAAAATAATATATTTTGACACGAATGTAGGCTTTCCGTTGATGAGAACGAAAAGTAAATTTTGATCCGACCGGTTTTATATCTTAGTTTTTCTCCTTAACTATAAATAGATTGATTTTGCTAATCTTTTATACAAGGAGCTATAAAACACAAGTCTAGCTTGAAAAAGTCAAGACTTTGCAAGTTCCCATAATTGATTTTAAATATGCGAAGTTCAATTTATTAGAGTTGAGATTGTTGCCAGCCAATGTGACTTGTTAAAGTGCCGATCTTAATTCATTAGGCTAAGTATTCACGAGTTTCTTTATTAGAAATTTTAAATTGTGAAGAACAAGAGATGATATAGTAGAGTATAAGTTTTGATGCTAAACATAGAATAATTGGATTTCTTTAAGGCTCATGAGTGTTAATTGTGGCTTTTTCTCCCATTAGCTTGTTTCACTGTTATATAATTGTTGAATAAATAAAGTTTCTTTGGTTTTTGCAATTCTTAGTTTAGATCCTTTCATAGAAAGTCCATCTGCTGAAATTAAGGTACACATCAAGGTTTTCGCAGTGTTGTGGGGAAATAGACTCCTGGATCATGGTCGGCTCGCATACCGATGTTGAAGTTGTTAAAAGACCACATGACTTGAAATTTGGCAATAATAATAAGTTATGTAATAAACCGAAGCCGAAATAAGACCGCTACCTCTTGCCGGCTCACAACCGATGTGGTAGTCGTTTAAAGGGTGAAGGTAATAATAATAATAAAACTGTGGGCTGAAAAAAGTTTACTGCATCTTGCCAGCTCACAACCGATGTTGCAGTCTTCTAGATAAAGCACATAGTTATAATAATCCGAGACTGATAAAAGTTTGTTGTATCTTGCCGGCTCACAACCGATGTTGCAGCCTTCTAAAAGGTCGAGAAAATTACCGAGGTCGAAATATGTTTGTTGCATCTTGTCGGCTCACAATCGATGTTGCAGCCTTCTAAAGGACCAAGGTTTAATAATGTTGCAATAATAACAGGAATAAAGCCAAATTTACAGCATTAATTGGAATTAGTATCTTAAAACGCTGCAACTCATTAAAAGACGTTAGCTCGAACTAATTAGTTGAGTAGGATCATGATATACTATTCAATCTAATCTGTTACTCAATCACGTCTTCAGATAACAGCAGCCTCCTTGAATTATTCTCTTATATCTGTTCTATTGTACTCACTAAGCTCCTAAATAAATAAATTTTCAAATCTTCATTCCCGTTCACTTCGTATATCACGCCATAGCTATCTTCTCTACAATAAGTCTATGTTGAGTAGACGTCATGTCACTAGGTGCATCGTAGTAATTCCACTTGTCAAAGCATTACGTGTAGAGTGCACGGGCGTAACCGGCACACTCTCTCACGCCCCCGCAAGCATGAGTCTGTATGTGTATTGTTACATAGTTACACCCGCCCACACCCGATGTAAATCACGAATTGAACTATCGCTCTCTACTATGTCGCCATGTCCCCCTCAGTCCTGTAGCTCCCCCCCACTTGACAGCCTAGATCATGTTCAACGTATTGCCCTGCTGATACATATCACTTCTAGTAATATCGTAAGGCTTTGACTCTATTTTGACGAACTAATCTCCGCGAGAAGTGTCGCACTACAAAGTTGATAGCAGTCTCTAGCCCGGCTCTTTTATCAACTCGCATCTTAGGATTGGTACTATGACGCTTCTAAAGATCAGACTCTCCACTCCCCACCTACATTCTTCCCTACCCTATTAACTTCACAACCCCCCCCCACCCCCCAAACACCCCCCCCCCCAAACCCCCCTACTAATCACCCCCCCCCCTACCCGTCGACGCATCAGACTCTCTATCTATACTCCGCAAGGCTCTCCGAACATATGCTTTGCTCACACCTTGCATCTATCGCCGTGCTCACAACGATGTTGCAGCCTTCTACAGGGACGGGGGGGGGTTTAACATAATGTTGTAATAATAAGAAGAATAACTCCAATTTCGACTCGGGGGTTATCTAAATAAGCCTCCATCTTGGACTCGTGTTGAGTTAGGTGTCGGATGAAATAAAAAGGGATTAACCCCTAAATCATGCGAAATTAGAACCTTAATGTGTACCTTATTCTCACCGTATCGTCGCTTTAGGAAATGATTTCAAACTAATTATGGTATAAACCGGGTTTACTTTATAAAAGTAAGGACTTAAATTATTTGTCACCAATAATAATAATACTAAATCTTCGAGATACAAAATTGGAATAAGGGAGGAAAAGTAAGTAACAATTAGGCTTTTATGGTAGTGTTAGACATCAATATCGTCATATTTTGCAATGATCTTATTTTTAAGCTTGGCTTGGAGAGGTGAAAGTCGGGGACGATAAATTTATCCATTTGGACACTTTTTGTGCTTTTTGTTCCGTGATCCTAAAAGTTATCAATGAATAATGAAAGAATTACATTATGTCACACATGAATAAGTTGTAAGTTGGAAATTATGAAAATCATAAAAATAAAAATAAAATAAAATAAATTAAAAAAAATCAAAAAGAAAAAAAAAAGAAAAAAATGGGGGTAAAACAGGGGTGCTTGCGAATTAAATGATTTTTGAACCTTTTAATGGACTCTTTCTGTTCTTGTTTGATTGTGAGGGGTCATAAGTTAAAAGGGGATAAAATTATTTAGTTTCGGGTTTGTTTTATTTACATTGCGTGTGGGACCAGCAATGGTTTAGTGTGGGGGAATTTGATGTTTGCTAAAACACACATCTTTTGTACCCCGTAAAACACTATTAATCGGACTAAAAATGCTAAAATATGGATAATTATCTTGCAAATATGTTTGATTGGTATTTTTATGTCTTCCAGGTAAAACGGATTGAAAACGAAGCAAAAACGTTTTTTTTACGGGTTTGACACGATCAAGAGTGCTTAATATTCAAAATCAAGACAAAGTCGTGAGAGGTCCCCAAGCATACAGTAGAAAGAGCACGAGAATACGAGTCCAATGGTGCCTTCGGATCTTATTGGGCCAGCCCGTAACCCACTTAATGGAGCGGGCCAGCCCATGTTATTTCCAAGCCCAACATAAGTCCAAGAAAAGAAATACAAAAGATTTATATTTGAAGGGGTGACATCATCTTGCATCACTGTCACATGCTCAAGAATTAAATCAACTTATGTCACATGCCACTCCACTTCCATTTCTCTTGGCTAATCAAATTACGACACGTGGCGAAGCTTTTTTACTTGTCTCATTTCTCAATTCAGTTGCAAGAATGAAATATAAAAAGAAAAAAAATAAAAAGGCCCAACTTTGGTTTGTATAAAACGAAAACAAATAGATGGATAGAGGAGCAAGTCACGTGCACAGGAAATAAATTATAAGCTATCACGTGACAGCGCATTACTAATGGAAGGGACGAATGGAAGAACGCCACGTGGAAGGACTTTGTATAACTCTCAAAGTTCAAATTGCATCTCATAAAAATGAATCTAAACAGCAAGATAAGTGTGCGTTTGGTTTAAGCAAATAAATGAGACACGCGTTAGTCATCGGCTGGCTCTTTCCATCCTTGATCCGTGTGACAATCATTTGTGCCCAATGATTGGCCAATTAAGTTTCCAATGATGAGGACGAATTTACAAAAATCACCCTTCCTTGGCTATAAAAATCAACACGCCACCCTTCCATACGAGAGTTAGTTTTTTTAGTAGTAGTTGTAGTATAGTTTTTTTTATTTCTAAAAATCTTTTTGCTTATTTAGTTTTGTAAAAAGCTTTTTCATAAGCTTATTGTGATAAGGCTTTGTTAAGCTTATTAATGAAAGATGGTTTGAGGTTGGTTTTACTTTTCTTTTTAGCTTATTTGCACTCCTTTTAGCTTATTATAATTTTTGCTTAAAAAATCTTCTTTTCTTTTCAAAAACTTCAAGTGCTTATTTCTGTTTTGCTTATTTATTTTCTGAGCTTATTCCTACCTTAAAAAGGGTGTGATGAGTCCATGTACTCGGCTTATTCATTAAGCCCTTGTCATCCTTTGGTTCGAATAGCTTAATCTTGGTTTTAAGTTGTTCTTGGTTTCGATTTGCTTATTATTGTTTTCGGCTCAATTCGAATATCACAATATGTGTAAAGAGTTTCTACACTCGGCTTATTTCTAAATAAGCCTTGTCACTTTTTGATTTCGAGAGCACCTAGGTTAGTGATAGCTTATTAGAACTAGTTTATTATGGCTTATTTTAGATCTTACTCTTTTATAGCTTACTTAGTCCTTACTTGAGCTTTTCTACAAATCAAAACGTTTTAGTTTTTGTTTCGTCATTTGTTCAAAAAGAAAGAAATCAACTACTAGTTAGCAGTTAGTTTATTTTATTTTTTTTGCTTCACCCATTTGGGCTTGGCCCACTCGTTTTACAAAACTCAAGTTTGCATTATTTACGTTTTAAATTATTGATAACAGAAAGTGAATTTTGCTTGTGATATTATATGTTTTGGTTAACAGTAGTGTTGTTTTAATATTGTGACGATTTCGGCTCAACTCATGAGGCGAGGAGCTTAAGGGTCTAATAAGCTAACTTAATATCTTAAGTTTAATGCTTAAAAGCTCCTAAACTTATTTATTTTGATAGATTATTAGATCGGGTGGTTTTATATCCATTTGCGGTTCTTCAATTCGGTTTCATTTTCTATCCTTTTTTAATACAATAGTGTAGTTTTATTTTATCGTCTTATATTATGTTTGCCTATTTGATTAATATGAGTAGTGAGTAAATAACTTGTGTTTGCTAAGTGATTAGTGATTTGGAATTTAAGTGCGGTTTTAAAAAGGTTAAAAAAAATTAATAGTCATTAGAATTTTCTAATTTACATACCGTCATTTACTTTTAATGCAATTTAAATACTTGTCATTTATTTAAAAAAAACATTTTACTTTACTTGTCATTTAATTTCTTGAAACTTGTTTTCTAAGGATTTTAATTCGATAAACCTAAGCCCGCACTTAAGGAACTTTTCACGTCACTTAGCAAGCATATTTGTCATTTATATCTTTTAGATCAATTTTAGTTTAATCTTTTAGTTTTTAATCTTAGAATTAATATTAGTTTAATTTTTAGTTTAAAAATAGTTTAAAACCAAAACCAAAATATTTGTCATTCAAGCACCAAACGAAACATTCTCATGAATTTCAATTCATCTCTCGCCGTGGAAACGACACCCGAAAGATAGACTATTATTTTTCCTAAAGTAATTGTCATATCAAATGGGATACTTTCTATACTACTATTACTATTTGAGATATTTAGTTATATATAATATATTTTATATACGACTAATTGGATCGAATCAGTCCCCTTGAAATTAAACGGTTGGCAGTTCAAGAACTCTTTGTAGGTACACTCACAGGAAGCAATTCCAGCTCCACTCGCGTTACCCCCTTGGTTTCCATTACCATTTCCACGTCCTTCATTTCCATTTCTACGTCCCCCACCATTCCCATTTTTGTTATCATCCCCATTCTCGCTCTCGCTTTCAACAATGGTACCTAGGTTGCGGTTGGCTTCTTGCTCAGCCAATGCTTCGGCCACACGTCGAGTAATCATTTCTTCAATTACTTTTGAAGTCATTCCAGAACGTGTGATAGTCATTGTTCTATACACAATACATAACACATGGTGAGATTTGATACAGGATACAGTTACCATTGATGACATCAAATAACGTCTATTTTATAACATCATTTATCCCATGTATTTAACCCATTTTATATAATTATTACAAAGAATTGTTACTTAATCGTTTATATTTGAAAATTACAGTAATTACAGAGTACTTGGTGAATATTAGCAAAAGGCGCGCATTCTGAAGCTTAAATGAAGATATTTTAAAGATTACTATTCTGAAGACCAATACGCCGTATCCATCAAGGAAGATGCGGCGTATCCGTGCCTGCACTCACCAAAGACCACAAAGGAAAGAAGATCAGTACGCCGTATTCAGAAGATGTCAATACGTCGTATTAAAGATATAGTATGTGAATATTCTGGAAGATATCAAACGTGGTCCCTACTCTAAGAAACTCCAATACGCCGTATAACCCCGGTACGAGACGAATTTTTGTGAGTTATGTGAAAACGATGCTCATTTTGGTTACGATTGTCCAACACAAGTTCCGTTTAATTCTAATCCGGACCCTTGTTACAATCAAAACTTCGATAATAATTTTCCACTAACTTCACCAAGTTTTCCACAACAATAATCTTTGAGTTGTGAGAAAACTGCGGGGTCCTCTGAGACTTTCAGTGTCAACCGAGAATCAAGATTTCAATAATCAAATCCTTCCATTTTGGGACCAATTTCAACCTCGCATTTCCCGTCAATTATCCTTCTCAAAGACGAATAAAGAAATTTTACAAGCTCGAGAAGACTTAATGGAAACCATTCAAGCCTTTTTAAAGGAGTATGATCATCATACTTCCCTAATAAAAAAGTGCATGTCTTTTATTGCTAGCTGAGAGAGATTTCTATAAGATTACGCAAACACGAAGAAGAGCAGAATCAACCTGAAGTTTAATGCAAGAATTGCTTCTTAAACTCCATGATGATTTTGATAAATTCCCTTAAGGAATACACAAGAGAAAAGAGACGGCAGCCTAAAGTTTATACCAATTGGATTTTTCTAAGCTTGATAATAAGAACTAGAGAATAACTTTTGAAAGACGTTTGCACCTAATTAAGGAAAGAGTTTCAATCGTATACCTTTTGAGGATTAGCACCAATGTTATTTGATAGCTTGGGAAAGTTTCGGCAAAATTAAAGAGATTTGACGACACGCAATATTCAACAAGAGAATAATTAAGAATTGATGAGTAAGAAACTCCTAGAAGATAGTGCGAAATATTAGTGAAGAGCTATCAGAATATATAATTGTCCAACCTGGAATCGAGACCTATTTTCTGCTACATATGATGATGCAGAGTATACATAAATATATACCAGCCTAGAAGCAATCACACCCGACTTACCGATCGAGGAGCCCGATAACTCTCTAAGTATGGGGGACGAGCATCTTAGCACTATTCCGGAAACAGAATCAGACGAATTAATAAAGTCTAGTGTTGAGATCCTTGTCCCAATCCCCAGGTGATTTCTGAGGTATTTCCGAAGAACTGTGATGTGGCCCGTTGTGAAGAACCTTCCACGTTGAATGCTATTAAAAGATCATTACTAAGATTTTACTGATACAAACAATGATGGTACTTTCGGAGTGATTGACGATGATTTTGAGGATGTCGAGTACGTTAGCTTAGAGGAGGTGAATGATGATCATGAAGAGAAAGAGTTTGACTTAGAAGATATTCTTCAAATCCAAGACGTTATTCTTCGAAGAAATTGTTGTACATAAATCGTCTATTGCTAATCTCGAATCGTTTGAATGAAAAACTCCACTCCTAATTGTCTCAAAGCTACTTCGCCATATCCTATCCCCGATATAACTATTTCTTGTAGAATCCATACTTCTCACCTTATTCGATAATTTCTTTACCCGACTTCGAGCGTTTACGATCATACAGAAGAAACGAGTAGTGGCAGTACCACTACTCATGCTAATAACTCTCTTCCCGAGTATGATTCGTTTCATTTCAGATTGAGCACGTCAGGTGGTTGACTACATTGTTATGGAAGATATTTTGGGATAACCTCATGTTCATAGTCCTAATGTGTTACCCACCCTCCCACCCGTTGTATAGATTCGGACCTCATTATTTGAATCTTCCTTCCTATCACTTATCCGGTTGAATTATTATTTTCCTTTCTCTTCCGGGAATGAAGACATCAATTTTTGCGACCCGCATATCCACTTTCATTTTTCTTCTCTTAAGCCATGGCAAATAAAATCCATAGTGATTTTTCTATTCTTTTGTTTCTGCCCCAAGGACAAAGGAATTCGGGGAGAGTCAAGCTAGAGACTCGCACAAAAACAAGCGCTTCTCGGGAGGCAACCCATGTCTTTTATTTCTTTCTATTTTCTTAATAAATAAGTGTGTGATTTTTATAGCCCAAGTGTGGGGGCGTGCTTCTTTCTTTGGTTTGTGGTATTGTTTTTGCTTGCAAGATTCCTCAAGATCATGAAGAACAGTGCTTGTTTCAATCCTCCCAATCGTCCCCCCCGGTCTTCGACCTTCTGCTATTTGGATCCTCAATCCTGATCATGTATATATATATATATACAAATAGTTAGTTGAATAAATAGAAAATAGTTGACATGAATGTAGGCTTTCCGTTGGTGAGAATAAAAAGTAAATTTTGACCCGACCGATTTTATATCTTAGCTTTCTCTTTAACTATAAATATATTGATTTTTGCTAATCTCTTATACAAGGAGCTATAAAACGCAAGTCTAGCTTTAAAAAGTCAAGACTTTGCAAGTTCCCATAATTTATTTTAAATATGCGAAGATCGATTTATTAGAGTTGAGATTGTTGCCAGTCTATGTGACATGTTAAAGTGCTGATCTTAATTCATTAGGCTAAGTATTCACGAGTTTCTTTCTTAGAAATTTTAAATTGTAAAGAACAAGAGATGATAGAGTAGAGTATAAGTTTTGATGCTAAACATAGAATAGTTCGATTTCTTTAAGGCTCATGAGTGTTAATTGTGGCTTTTTCTCTCATTAGCTTGTTTCATCGTTATATAATTATTGAATAAATAAAGTTTCTTTGGTTTTTGCAATTCTTAGTTTAGATCCTTTCGTAGAAAGTCCATCTGGTTAAATTAAGGTACACATCGAGGTTTTGTTAGTGTTGTGGGGAAATAGACTCCTGGACCATGGTCGGCTCGCATACCAATGTGGCAGTTGTTAAAAGACCACATGACTTGAAATTTGGCTATAATAATAATAATTATGTAATAAACCGAAGCCGAAATAAGACTTCTGGATCATGGTCGGCTCGCATACCGATGTGACAGTCATTTAAAGGGTGGAGGTAATAATAATAATAATAATCCGAGACTGATAAAAGTTTATTGCATCTTGCCGACTCACAACCGATGTTGCAGCCTTCTAAAAGGTTGAGAAAATTACCGAGGTCGAAATATGTTTGATGTACCTTGCCGGCTCATAACCGATGTTGCAGCCTTCTAAAGGACCGAGGTTTAATAATGTTGCAATAATAACATGAATAAAGTCAAATTTCAACTCCGGGGTTATCTAAATAAAGCCTCCGTCTCTGGACTCGTAGTTGAGTTGTTGCGGATGAAATAAAAAGGATAACCCCTGAATCATGCGAAATTAGAACCTTAATGTGGACCTTATTCTCTCCATATCGTCTCTTTAGGAAAGGATTTCAAACTAATTGTGGTCTAAACCGGGTTTACTTTATAATAATAAGGACATAATTTATTTGTCACCAATAATAATAAAATCCTTAGAGGAAACTAGGAAATAAGGGAGGAAAAGTAAGTACACAATTAGCTTTTATGAGTAGTGTTAGCATCATAACTTGTATTTTGCAATGATCTTGTTTTTAAGCTTGGCTTGGAGAGGTGAAAGTCGGGGACGATAAATTTATCCTTTTGGACACTTTTTGTGCTTTTTATTCCATGATCCTAAAAGTTATCAATGAATAATGAAAGCAATACATTATGTCACGCATGAATAAATTGTAAGTTGTAGGATATAAATTAGAAAAATTATAAAAATGGAAAAAGTTTTGAAAAATGGGAAAATGAGGTGTTTTAAAGCTTGTGATTTCTTAACTCTCCCCACAAAAGTCTTTGCTACTTTCCAAAGATTTAGTTTGGGGAAGTTTTGAGGTATTTGGTTTTAGGGCATATAATATTACGTGAGGACATAACAATCACTTAATTTGGGGAATTTTGATATGTGAGAAATCAGATATCTTTATTATACCAAAAATGACCCTTAAATGATCAAAATGTGCAAAAATATGCTTGTATTTATGTATTTTGTTGTTTGTGAATGTGTAGGTACGGATAATGCAAAAATCACAAGAAAACGGTCAAAATCGGGCAAACACGAACACGAGAATGGAAAGAGTGCACAAGAGCCAGAAGTTTCTAGCATAAGGTCATCAAAAGTAAACCCTTAGTCAACAATGGTCAACCTACAAAATGCCAAAACCCTCAAAATTCCTAAAAGAGCCTTAATGTTAAATAATTTTCACCAAAAGTCCTTAAAACCCTAACACCGTTAGTCTTTTTATTAT
The DNA here is from genome assembly GCA_026074375.1 of Tanacetum coccineum. Taxonomy (NCBI): domain Eukaryota; kingdom Viridiplantae; phylum Streptophyta; class Magnoliopsida; order Asterales; family Asteraceae; genus Tanacetum; species Tanacetum coccineum. The sequence goes on along the minus strand of BQNB010022642.1, from coordinate 12,155 downwards.
AAAGACTAACGGTCGTTAACTCCTTATAACCATTTACCTTTAAAACCATTTCACCGAGCCCAAATACTCACCATGGCCCAATTCCTTTCTACCCTAGCCCAATCAACACCCCCATACCCCGGGTCAAGCAAAGTTATAAAAAGGAAAGAAAAAGGCACGGGAAAAGTTGTTTTTACTATTCATCGTCGTGCCCAAGATTAACCCTGCATAAAAAACAAAGGGTAAATCCCAATTAACTACATGGCTAAAAGATTCGAGTACTAAGCATTGAGTTGGCAGAGCAAAACGTCATCAAGTGCTTTCATTGGCTAGAATTAACAAAGGAAATGACACGTTGGAAGCAAACAAACATACCTTTGATGGAATTTTGCACTAAATCCTTTGTAAAAGAAGCACAAATCCTCTGACACACGGATTGCAACGCTGGCAATCCATGTGCTCACACTTTGATCCAACGGATAAGAAAGAGCATCAAATGATTGCAATAATTAAAGGGCCAAGATTTAGAGATCAAAAAGGAGCGTGTGCAGAGATCTAGATCCTTCTCTCAAGCTTATAAATACGAGACCATCCTCACTCACAAGATATCTAGCTTAATTTTAGGAGTAGTTTAGCGATAGCTTATTGTAATTTTCTAGTTTATTGTAGTTTAATCCTTTGTAATTTTCATTTAAAAAGCCTTGTAATTTGTTTCTCATCAAAAAAAGTTTGTATTTCACCTTTTAAACTTGAGCTAAAATTTTCTTTTACTTAAATTGCAATAACAAGCAATGTGGTTTAATAAGCTTAATAAGTTGTCATATCTATTCATAAGCTAGCTAAGTACTCATTCAAGCTCAAAAAGCTTAACTAAGCTTTATTATACTCATTTCCTCCCCTAAATTTACCTAAGCTTTAGATAAGGATGATGAGCGAATCCGGGAAGGGCTTATTGGACCCCACTAGCTTGTTCTAAACAAGCTGAAGCTTGTTGATTTAAGCTCATTTGAGCATACACCTCTGTTTAGATGAGGTGGAGGTATCATCTACTTTTCCTTTGTTATTTTCTATTATATTTTTTATATAAACTTAGTTTAAATCTGCATTTTAGCTTAAACTGTTAGTTAGTAGCTTATTGTTGTTAAATTTAGCTTAAACTTGCTTATTATCTTTGCTTAGTGCTTATTTAGTTTAAATGTTAGCTTAAATCTAAATCTGCATATGTTAGTTTTAAAACAGTTCAAAAATACAAAAATAGTAGCATAGTGTAATAGCTTATTGATTTTGCTTAATTGATTGTTGAAATCTACTCATTAAGTCTGATTTTAGCTGTCTAATATCTGGTATTAAAGTTTTGTGCTTAAATTCTCAAAATTATAAGCTAAAAATGAGATTTAGCAACTTAAAGGGGTGTTTGGAAGTTAGTACTGCTAGACACTTTTTGGTCTTTTAATTTGATTTAAAACATCATTTTTGAGGTTTATAAAGAAAGGATTTAAGATATTTGTAGGTTAAGTTCAAGTTTTGATCAAGTTAGTAATAGATTAGATCTGTTAGAGTTAAGTTCAGTTTCATTATCATTTTTAGCACAAGTCTGTTCTAGTGGTTTTGATTGCTCATTTTGCTTTTATTTTTATGTTAAAAGAGGTTAGAAACAAAGCTCTAAAGCCTGCATTGTTGTTTTGAGTATTTGCCAAAACTGTCTTAGATAAAAATTTGAGAAAATGATTTTTCAAATGCTTATTGTTGCTTATTGTGAATTTCAAAATACTTTTTGAGTATTGATAATTGTTCTTTGAGGTCCAAATTAAATCTGTTTGAAGGTCTGAGATCCATAAGGATCCGTTTGTTTGCTTATTTTTAAGCTCAAAAATGGTGGTTTGTAAACATTGGAAAATTTGCCAAGTATTGAAATCTTTGAGAAACAGCTTTTTCATGAAGTTTTTAAGGGCTTATTTGAAATACAAATTGCTTGTTGATTATTGATTCTTGTAGCTTTTTGGATAATCTTTAAGGGCTTATAAGTTGCTAAGCCATAAGGATTCATCTTTGAGCTTATTTTTAAGAACAAAAGTGCCCCCCCTTGCTGTTTGTATGCAGTTTTAGGCTTAAGTGCTATTTAGCTTATTTGTGCTTATCTACTTATTTTACTAGCTTATTTAGGTTTAATATTGCTTATTAGTTTAGTTTAAGAAAATTTTAGCTTATCTCTTTTAGGTTAAATCTTATTTAAGCTTATTTGCATTTTTAGCTTAAAAATTGTAAGTGTTTAGGCCTTTTAGTTAATCTGTCAACTTTAGCTTGAGTTAGCTTAACCCCTTTGCTTATTTTTGTTTGTTTATGCTTATTAGGCATAACTTTTTAGTTATTATCAGCTTATTTGCCCTTTCCTTTGCTCATTTGTGATAAAATAGCCAAAACAGTTAGCCTTTTTAAGCATTTAGTTAAGATAAGCTTCTGTCACTTACTCAGCTTATTTTGGAAGCTTATTTGTGGTTAATAAAAAAAGTGTTTTCATAAAAAGTGCTTATTTTTCCTAGATTCTTCACCATTCAAGCTCTTTTTCATAGTTTTTCCAGTTTTTTATAAATAGCATAGTATTTTTAAACATTTAATTTTGTTAAAATCGTTTTTAATTCATAAAAAAATATAAAAAAGTCAAAAAAAATATAATTCTTTTTTAAAAAAAATTATTTTAACATTTAGAACCTAGGAAAATTAGATTTGCTTTCGTATGGTTTAAATTGCAAAATCTTGTTTTTTAAAGAACGGGATTGAATCTCGTTCATGTTTTTAGTGTTTTTAAGTTTAAATCACCTTCGTTTTTTGGTCTAGTTTTCTTTATTCTAGCTTTTTAGTCAATTAAAACTTATAAAAATCAAAAAAGATCATTGTAGGACTTAATTTTGTTGATTTAGGATTTTTAGGTCCCGTTTAGGATTCTCGATTTGCGTTTTTAATTAAAATTTAATTTCCCGTTATTTTTCTTTCGTAGTTAGGTTGAATTGTCCCTTTATTTGCTCACTATTAGGATTTTAGAAAATAAATCATCTTCGAACCAATTCAAGTCATTGTCCAAATAACAAACGAGGTCTCAATTTTATAAGTCTTTGGGAAAACGACCCGGTAATCACTTAACGGTTAAAACATGTAGTATTTTTGTAAGATTTTTCCTACTACCCTTGTCCACAAGGGTAGTTTTGGAATTTTCTTTACTTTAGATATTATTACGTATTAAAACTATCCACAACAATTAAACATAACAACACCAAACCCAATCTCGCTGGAGCATGGTAAGGGAAGGTAAAATTTAGACAGATTCTACTCATACTACCAGGATAAACCCGATAGTATAGAGACTGCTTACAGGTGGACCTCTTGCCAGTGTAAGTGTGCAGTTGAGAGAAGTTCAAGAAAAAAAAGCGTGAAAGTGCAAAAACAAGTAATACACAACCTAAATAGATCATACACAAACAAAACAAATAACACATTTGCAAAAAATAAGATAAAAACCATAATTGATGGTCAGATGTGGTGGCAGCAGGTGACAGCAGACAGCTGGTAATAGTGGTCTCTAGCGGCGGTGGCGGCGTGGTGACGAACAACAGCAATGGCTATCATGGTGATGGTACTACACAAACATAAAAAACCCCTTAAACACAAATATAAACACATGAAATCATAAAGCAAATATTCATTACAAAATCATAAAACAAATATTCATTAAAATAAATAAATAAACCACATCGAAGGTGAAGGTGGTTGTGGTGGCAGTAGGTGGTTGTCGGTTGTGGTGGTGGTGTCAGCGGTGGTAAATGTGTAGCTAAATGAAAAAATGCCCATTGATGCGTGTGGTGATTTTCGATGATGCGTAAGTGGTGATGTTGGAGGTGGTGGTAAATAGGTAGTAAAAATGGTGTTGATTTGGGGTTAAAATCAATTTTGTTGGTAGAAAAAGAGAGAAAAAGATATGATTATGCGTGTTTGTGAGAGTGTTAGGAAAACTGGGGAAAACTTCAATAATGAAGTTAGGTTCCATATTAGCGACAACATTTAACCACATTTTGGCGACTACATGTCATCACAAAAAGTGGTGGTTAAAGTCAACTTTTTTTATTTATTTAATTTTTTAATTGTCTAAATTTAGTTTTTTCTCGTTTAACACCTTTAGCGACGACACAAGTCGTTGTCAAAATGTTGTTGGGATAAAGCAAATAAGGGGAGGGAAAACGAAAATTTTATTAACCAACTTTAGCAACGACACATGTCGTTGCTAATTAATTTTTATTGTTTTATAATTTTTAATAAAATTGAAGTATTTAATAAAATAAAAATAAAAAATTTTAAATAAACTAAAATTTAAATAAATTATAAAATGGGTTAAATACAAAAGTATCGATGGATTCATATTGCGTGTGTGAGTCATTTTATTTTCGTCCTTAACAAAATGCACAACACTCAAGATCCGTTATTTTGCGCCTTGAATCTTCGTACATATTCTATAAGTTGCAGTACTCGCTAACATACGGATGAACTTTCATGTTGGATCCTAGTGATCATGTTTCGTCTTGAATCTAGATGATATTTATATACAAGAGATGTTAAACGGATGATTCGAGACGATATTGATATACATGAGATGTTAAGCAGATGAGTCGAGATGATATTGATATATAAGAGATGTTAAAAGGATGAGTCGATGTGATATTGATATACAACAGACATTAAACGGATGATTCGCTTAAAGCATTTCTCAATGATGATCCATCATTACCCCCCCCCCCACTCAAGGAATGTATTTTCCTGAGATTCGAAAAGAACTTAAAATTTGTGAAGCTAAAAATGATGAATCTTCAATTGACAAACCTCCCGAGATCGAACTCAAGGACTTATCTCCTCATCTTGAGTACGCATTTTTAGAGGGTGACGACAAGTTGCCCGTCATAATTGCTAAAGACTTGAGTGTCGAGGAAAAAGCCGCTCTCATAATGGTTTTGAAGTCACACAAGCGAGCAATCGCTTGGAAACTCTCCAACATAAAGGGTATTAACCCGAAATTTTACACTCACAAGATTCTTATGGAAGAGGACTACAAACCGGCGGTCCAACATCAAAGACGAGTGAATCCAAAAATCCACGATGTCATCAAAAAGGAGGTTGAAAAACTTCTTGACGCCGGATTAATTTATCCTATCTCGGATAGTCCTTGGGTAAGCCCCGTGCATTGCGTACTGAAAAAGGGTGGCTTTACCGTTGTTGAAAATGATGAAAATGAGTTGATCCCGACTCGATTGGTTACGAGGGGCTGTAATGCATGAACTATCGAAGTATAAATGAAAGCCACCCCGTAAGACCATTTTCCACTTCCCCTTTAATGGACCAACATGCTCGAGAGATTGCAGGAAACGAATACTATAGTTTTCTCGATGGGTTCCTCAGGTTACTTTTAAATTTCCAATCGATCCTAAAGGATCAGAAAAAGACCACATCACAGGTCCTATGGAACGTTCGCCTATCGTCGCATGCCTTTTGGGTTATGTAATGCACCGGGCACGTTCCAAAGGTGTATGATGGCTATCTTTCACGATATGATCGAAAAAACGATGGAAGTCTTTATGGACGACTTTTCGGTCTTTGGGAATTCATTCGGAACTTGTCTCTCCCATTTGGACAAGATGCTTAAAAGGTGTGAAGACACCAATCTTTGTCTAAATTGGGAGAAAAGTCATTTTATGGTTAAAGAAGGAATTGTCCTTGGCCATAAGATTTCAAAGAACGAGAAATAGAGGTTGATCAAAGCCAAATTCGAAGTTATTGCTAAGGTTAACATTATCCCACTACCGTCAAGGGTGTTCGGAGTTTTCTCGGTCATGCCGGTTTCTACCGACGTTTCATTAAGGATTTTTCCAAAATTTCCCGACCGATGACTCATCTTCTTGAGAAAAATACTCCGTTCATCTTCTCCGATGAATGTATTCAAGCTTTTGAAACGTTAAAGAAAAAACTTACCAAAGCTCCAATCTTGATTGCCCCCGACTGGGACTTACCCTTTGAGCTTATGTGCGATGCAAGCGACTTTTGCTCCCAAAAAAATTAAAAAATAGGTGCGGTCCCTGGGGAAACGTCATGAAAAACCTTTAGGCCTATATAATACTATCTAGTAAAACAATGAGCAGGCAAATCGCATTACACCACGACAGAGAAAGAAATGTTAGCCGTGGTGTACGCCTTCAAAAAATTCTGGTCTTACCTCATCTTGAACAAAAGCATTGTGTATACGGATCACTTAAATACCGCCGCAAATATCTCTTTAGGCTAAAAAAGATTCCCAAGGCGAGATTAGCTCTGGTGGTTCTTTTCCCCTTCAAGAGTTCAAATTCAAAAGTACTTTGACCAAAAAAAGGGCGCCGAGAATCTCGCGGGCCGATTCATCTTTCCCGATTAGAAATCCTTATGAAAATGTGCTCGACCCAAAGGAGATAAATGAAACATTTCCTCTCGAGACACTTAATATGGTGACTTTTCGTGGTGACTCAAGTACCCCGTGGTTTGCTGATTTTACAAATTACCACGCGGGGAATTTCATTATTAAAGGGATGTCGTCCCAACAAAAGAACAAGTTTTTCAAGGATTTTAAACACTACATTGGATGACCCCTATTTGTTTCAAATATTGCGATCAAGTGATCACATTGTGTTCTGGGGCTAAGAAGCTGTTAACATCCTCAAGAGCTTGCCACAGTAGACCCATAACCACCCAGAAGACCAACACACCGGGGGACATTAGGTGCAACTACACCGCCAAAAAAGAGAATTTTTTTGACTCAAGATTTTTATTGGCCCCCCCACAATTTACCGAGATCCCATAAAGACTTGGCCACCCGATGTGACACTTGTCAACGTCAAGGAAAAATTTTGCAACGTGATGAAATGCCTTAAAATTCCATCCAAGTTTACGAAATTTTTGACGTATGGGGTATCGATTTTATGGGACCGTTCCCGTCTTCAAGAGGGAACAAGTATATACTCGTGGCCGTCGATTACTTGTCGAAATGGGTTGAAGCGAAAGCGCTCCCCACCAACGACGCCCGAGTTGTTGTTAAAATTTTAAAATCTCTCTTTGCTCGGTTTGGAACTCCCCGCGCTATCATTAGTGATCGCGGTACGCACTTTTGCAATGACCAATTCGCAAAGGTCATGCTTAAGTACGGTGTCACTCACCGTCTTGCTACCGCGTATCACCCACAAACTAGTGGGCAAGTGGAAGTCTCCAACCGTGGTTTGAAAAGAATCTTGGAAAGGACCGTAGGCGAGAACCGTGCCTCTTGGTCGGATAAATTAGATGACGCACTATGGGCCTTCCGTACCGCTTTCAAAACACCCATCGGGTGTACTCCTTACAAGCTCGTGTACGGAAAGGCATGTCATCTACCGATCGAGCTCGAGCACAAAGCCTATTGGGCCTTGAAGCATGCAAACTTTGACCTTAAGTCCGCGGGTGATCACCGGAAAGTTCAACTCAATGAATTAAATGAACTTCGTGATCAAGCCTACGAGAACTCTTTGATTTACAAAGAGAAGACAAAGAAGATCCACGACTCCAAAATCAAGAACCGCGTTTTCAACGTTGGTGACCGAGTCCTTCTTTTTAATTCTCGATTGAAGATTTTCTCGGGTAAACTTAAAACCCGTTGGACCGGACCGTTCACCGTTGCCCAAGTTTTCCCTTATGGCACCGTCAAGTTATCTCAAACCGACGGGCCAAATTTCAAGGTGAACGGTCATAGACTCAAGCACTACTTTGGAGGGGACATACCACCGATGGTTGTCCCGGATCTCCAAACCTTCCCCAAGGACAACTAAATTCGGGGACGGGTCAAGCTTAGTGACCTAAAACAAGCGCTTCGTGGGTGGCAACCCATGCTTATCCTAATATAATAGTAATGAATAAGTGTGTTGTGAGGAGGCTCGCCTCTACCTTTCTCGTGTTTTGTGTTTTGTGTTATTGTCCAGGATTGCCCGGATTTTGAAGCCTCTCGTGCTCGTGGTTTTGTCCTTCGTTCACTCGAGCTTCACATCCTCAGCTTCATTTTGGGAATCCAATATCCAAATCTTATCGACTAACGTTTATCTTTGAGCATACTTAATAAACGGCTTTAGATTTACGTAGAGACCCTTCTTAAAACATTGAGGACAATGTTTAGTTCTAGTATGGGGGATCTATCGATTTGATTTTGCCTACAGCCGTGTTTTTGCGTAATCCCGTCTTTACCACCAAAATATCAAAAAAAAAGAAAAAATTTAAAAATTTTCAAAAACAAAATAAGTGTTTTGTTACAATTTTAACTTTCCTGCTAGGTAGAATAAGAATAAGTTTTGTCTCGATCGAGCGTGTTGAGCTCTAGCTTGTTCCTTAACTATTAGACTAAGCATTCGCGGATCTTTTCACTAAAGATTATAAATTTGCAAGAACGAAAAATGATAGAGTTAAGTATGAGTTGGATGCTAAACAAGGATTATTTGGAAATCTTACAAGCTCATAAGTGTAATTTGTGGCTTTTTCTCCCATTAAATAAAATAATAAGTAACTTTAAATTATCTTATTTTCTATTCAAATGTGAGGTATTATTGGTTTTTGAATAGAAAATGTAAGGTATTGTTGGAACATGTAAAGTGTTAATGGATATTAGCGACAATTTTTTCTGTCACAAAACCGTTGCTAATGAACCATTACAATTGTAAAGACGCGTTTGTTCGAATTTTCTGGTGTTTATTTACCTTAAAAGGGTGTCACTATGCGAACCATCGCGATTGTTTTTGTTCTTGTCAGATAGCGACAGTTTTTTTGTCGCTAAAGCGTCGCTAATTACACCTTTTGGTGAACCAATGTGACTGTTTGAAGATTCACGAGTAGTTCTATAAATAGGGACATCATTCCAGCGTGTTGATCATTAAATAGCAGAAAATACTCTCCAAATCCATCATGAAGCTATATTAGATTCGATATATTCAAGTTTTTCTTGAATTGTTTGTTGTATCCTCAAAATAAACGTTGCATAAACAAAATTTTGTTTTAGGACACTGCGATTTGCAAGTCTCAATCACGTTTATTGTAATTCTCGATATTGTTTTAATATTATTCCTAACAGTGGTTACTAGACCAAATAATTATAGGTCTTAATCCTAGTTTGAAACTGCCTTTTATTAGGTCAAAGCATTTACAAACAAGCTCTAAAAAATTCATGTATTCCTCAGCACGAAAACTTATCAGCATGCTCACTGAAGAGCATGCTCACTGAAGAGCATGATGAGTAAGTTGCTAATGAGTACCACTTGTTGATGAGTTAACTCTCTGAAGGATAAAACCTTCTCATAAGTTGGTCCGTGATGTTGCTAATGAGTACCACTTGTTGATATGAGTTTACTCGTTGAAGAGTAGAACTCTCTGAGTTCATCAGCAAAACCATCAAATGAGTTAGAGAGATTTAATGACTTAATAGGTGTACACTCCGTACCTCCAAACCTATTTTTAAGTATCACCATATACCTCAATTGCACTAAATTTCCAACACCCGCGAGCATGAACATGGGCATGAGCAAAAAATTGTACCCGTAGACGGATAGCAACGGGTGACGGGCAAGAAAAGAATAATAGGTGCGGGTGACGGGTTATAAGTACCCATGCCCATCGGCCACAGTAATCCCTACTAATTTAATGGATCTCGAGAGAAAGGATGGAGTTAAATATTGGGCAAATGATGGGGGATTTTGGTATGTGCTTAATTACACATGCCTTTTACCTATAAAAACGTGCCTAAAATGACCAAAATATGCCAAAAATACATTGTATTTGTGTGTTTTGTGATTTATGATTGTGCAGGTAACGGATATTCACTAAAGGACAAAAATCAAGTCAAAACGGACAAAACCGAGCACGGGAATGAAAAAAAGCGTGAAAAGTCAAAGTCAAAGTCAAAAAGTCAACCAAAAAGTCAACCAAGTCAAAGTCAAAAGTCAAAGACGAAGCCGATATCGAAGAAATGTTAAATGGGCCAACCCGTACCCATCTAATGGGCCGGGTCAGCCCATTTAAACATTATGAAGACTAAAAATAACCCAAAACCTTTTTTGTAAACAAGCCAGCCCAAAATCATATTAGGCCCAAACTGCCAATAAAAAGGCCCAAACACATTTAACTGTCGTTAAGCCCACAACACCCTTAACCTTTATGTCGTTAGTCCTTAAGGACTAACAGTGTCAGTCCAAAAGGATTAACGGTGCAAACACACCATACAAACTCAGGGGCCAAAGTTGCCATTTCACAAACTTATACCCAGTCAAATAACCAAACCATTTTCCCGCCAAACCCAATTCCCCTACTATTCATCATCCCTGTCCCCACCTTCCCCTGCACCATGACAAACAAACATCACACCCCCTTAACCCCACAACATAAACAACAATATCCATGTTGGCAATCCTCTAAACTCTCATTCGTCCATGGAAAAGACAAGAAATTGAAGGGCTGAGATCACTAGGCTTGATGAGCAAGAATTTTTGATGGCTATGATGAGTTTTTGACTTACCTCACACAAGAAACACAACCTTTGAAGCACTCACAGAAGTAGCACAAGATGAAGACGCCAAGACCCCTCTTATTTATCTATAAATAGGATGCTTGTAGCCATTGATATGGCATCTAGTAGTAGTTTACAGCTTATTATAGTAATAGTTTAGCTTATTTTCAAAGTCTTGTAACCTCTTTTAAGAATTAATGAAATTTCAAGTTTTAGTTAAAAATCTGTTTTTATAAAATTCTTGTTAAATTGTGTTTGAAAGTGTTTGATAATCTCAAATTAAGCTTTTTACACTTATTATAAGCTGCTAGTTTGAACTTTACAAGCTTTCCCATAGCTTGTAAGGTTTAAATCACTACTTCACAAAAATCCCCTCAAAAAGCTTTATGGATGATAAGCCAGAAATGGAAGGGCTTATGGGTTTCACCAGCTTGTTTCTAACAAGCTGGAGCTTGTAGATCAGCCCATAGAGCTTATTGTGCCCTTGTTTAAGCAAAGGGAGTTGTAAGTTTTAAAATTTCAAGTTTTAGGCTGCATTTGCTTATTGTCTGCTTATTGGTGCTTATTGCTTGCTTATATCTGCTTATTATAGCTTATTATAGATGTTTATTGCTTAAAATACTTAGGTTGTAGTTTAAAAATCATTTGTGCAAGTTTTCATAAAAATCTGTCTAATTAGCTTATTAAGTAGCATAATTTGTTCTAGCTTATTTGAGTGCTTATCTGTGGTTAAAATTTGCTTATTATAGTTTGTTAGACTTATTAGATATCTGGTAGTGCAAAGTTTTGGCTTAAATTAGTTTAAAATGTTGAAATCAGTTTTTAAAAAAGGGTGTTTGGATTAACTGAGTTAATGGGTCAAAGTGGGTCAAAATAAAAAAAATTGCTTTGTGCTCTTGAGTCAACTTTGATTAGATAAAAGTAGTGATAAAAATAAGTTTGTTTAAGTTTTTAAGTGTTTAATCTCAAAATCATAGTTTATAAAACTTGTTGTTTAAATCTGTGAACTCGTAGCTTATTTAATCAGCTTATTTGATTAGATCTTTGAAACTTGTGATTTTGTGATGTTTTTGTGTTTGTTCAAGTATTAAAACAAGTTAGAAACAAAGTCCTTAGGATCTGCAAGTGTTGTTTGGTTTTTACCAAGTCTGTCAAAATTTTACTAAGTTTGGAAATCTTGAAAAACTGCTTTTTTATTTGCTTATTCTGGCTTATCCTGAATTTCAAAATGCTTTTTGAAAGTTGCTACTTTCTCTTTGAGGTCTAATTTTGATCTTTTTGGAGGTCTAAGGTCCATAAGGATCTGTTTGTTCACCTTAATTTTAGCTTAAAAGTAGTATTTTAGTTAGATTTTTCAAAATCCAAAAACTCAATTTTTCAGTAAAAACACCTTTTTCATTAGCTTCTTCCTGCTTATTTTTATTTTCAAAATGCTTTTTGATTGTTGTTTTAAGTAGCTTATAATATAAGCTTTAAGTTTTTACAAGTTATTTTCTTTTAAGGTTCCATTAGTTTCTTAAATGTAACACCCCCAAAATCGGGTCGCAGCGGAATGGTAACATTGGGGTGCTACGTCAAAGTACAACAATCAAGGTATAGG
>BQNB010022641.1:0-57915 GCA_026074375.1 Tanacetum coccineum | reverse complement strand
GAAGCTCACTTTTGTAAAAGTGTGTGTGTGTGTTTCTCCTTCTTTTCTCTCAAAAAACACACACACTCTTCCCATCTCATTTCCCTTTTCTCTATATAATGAATAAATTCCTCTTTCATTTTACCAAACAGAAAGAGAGAATTATGAGCTAAAAGAATTGAGAGAAATCAAAAACAGACAAAGAGAATTATAAGCTAAAAGAATTGAGAGAAACCAAAAATAGACAGAGAGAATTATAAGCTAAAAGAATTAAGAGAAATCAAAAACAGACAGAGAGAATTGTGAGCTAAAAGAATTGAGAGAAATCAAAAACAGACAGATATAATTTGTAAGTTAAAATACTAATTTGATGATGGAAATTCTAATTAGAAAGGATTTGGAGTTAATGCTGGTGATTCAAAGTTAATGCTTCTAGGCATAAACTTACTGCTGCTAGAGAAAGTTAATGCTGCTAGGCATAACTTACTACTGCTGGTTGTAAGTTAATGCTACTAGTCTTAATTTACTACTGAGTTACTACTGTTGGGTTACTTACTACTGCTGGTTGTAAGTTAATGCTGCTAGGCATAACTTACAACTGCTGGTGAACGTTAATGTTATTGAGGGTAGTTTCATAAATACTTCGATTAAAGTTTTCATTCAATCATTTAATCAATTTCAATCTTTCACATACTCTATAATCATTAACCCTAACTCAAATTCATCGTTAATCATCAAAACCTATCACAATGTCTGCTCTAAAGTTTGCTGACTCACACAACATGGTCGCGTTCTTGGCTAAACCTACGAAAAGTGAAGAGTTTAAGCAAATTGTGGATTTCTTGAATGTGAATCCTATCAAATATGCGTTAACGGTTAATCCTACAATCTATACTTCATGTATTGAGCAGTTTTGGGCTACTGCAAAGGTGAAACTGTTAATGGAGAAGTTCAGTTACAAGCCCTAGTGGATGGGAAGAAAGTGATCATCACTGAGACAAGTGTAAGAAGAGATCTTCAATTGTAAGATGCTGAAGGAATTGAATGTCTACCCAATGCTGATATTTTTGAGCAACTTGCTTTAATAGGGTATGAAAAACCTTTTTAGAAACTTACATTCTACAAAGCTTTCTTTTCTCCTCAATGGAAGTTTTTGATCCATACTATTATGCAATGCCTAAGTGCTAAGTCTACTGCATGGAACGAATTTAGTAGCACTATGGCCTCTGCAATAATCTGCTTAGCCACAAACTAAAAATTCAACTTTTCTAAGTATATCTTTGAAAGTATGGTGAAGAATGTAGATAGTAGTGTCAAATTTCTAATATATCCAAGGTTTATGCAAGTCTTTCTGGATAAACAAGTTGGTGATATGTCTACTCATGATGAAATTTTTGTTACACCCTCTCACACAAAGAAGGTATTTGGCAATATGAAAAGGATTGGGAAAGGATTCTCTCGAGCAGTTACACCCTTATTTTCAACCATGATGGTTCAAGCTCAAGAAGAAATGGGTAAAGGTTCAGCTATGCCAACTGATCCTTATCACACACCCATCATTCAACCATCAACATCACAACCTCAGAAGAAACAATCTAGGAGAAAAGAAAGAAAAGACACTGAGATTTCTCAATCCAGTGGTCTTACAGAGCCTATAGCAGATGAGGCTTCCAATGAGAAAAATGTACCTACACAGTCCAATAACCCACATCGCTCAAGAGTTAACACACTTGGAAATGGGGAGGACAGACTGACACTTAAAGAATTGATGGACCTTTATACCAAATTGTCTGATAGCGTTCTTGACTAGAGACAACAAAGACTGCTCAAGCAAAGGAGATTGCGAGTTTGAAAAAGAGATTCAAGAAGCTGGAAAGGAAAAGGAAGTCAAAAACCCCAGGGATGAAAAGATTATTCAAGATTGGTAGATCTGCACAAGTTGTTTCCTCTGAAGATGAAGGTTTGGGTGATCAAGAGGATGCATCCAAATAGGGGAGGAAAATAGATGACATTGACAAAGATGCAAAGGTTACTTTGGTTGATGAAACTCAGGGGAGGTATGATGATGCTCAAATGTTTGATACATATGTTTTTAATGGTGAAGAAGTGTTTGTTACAAAGCAAAGTGAAAAAGTTGTTGAAGAAGTAGTTAGTACTGCTGAAGTTAGTACTGTTGCAACAATTACTACTGAAGAGATCACTTTGGCTTAAGCATTGGCTGAATTGAGGAGTGCAAAACCTAAGAATGTGGTACAAGAGCCAGTGCAGAGTGCAACCACAACAGCAGCTTAAACAATACCCAAAGCTAAAAGCATTACTTTTAGAGACCCTAGTGAATCTACAACAAGAGCAACACTAACATCAATACCTTCAAACATCAAGGATAAAGGCGAAGCTAAGATGATTGAACCTGAGAAGCCTTTGAAGATGAAAGAACAAATAAGACTTGATGAAGAACTTGCTTTCAAGTTACAAGCTGAAGAAGAAGAAGAAGAACAAGCAAGACTTGCAATAGAGAAGGCTGAGAAAGTTGAAGAAGCCAACATTTCATGGGATAATGTGCAAGCAATGATAAAGGTTGATAGGTTATTAGCTGAAAGATTACAAGCAAGAGAGCAAGAAGAATTGACAGATGAAGAGAAGGCAAGATTGTTTGTAGAACTCTTGGAGAAGAGGAAGAAACACTTTACAGCATTAAGAGCTCAAGAAAAGAGGAACAAGCCACCAACTAAAGCACAAAAGAAAAGTACAATGTCAACTTATCTGAAACACATGGCTGGTTACAAGCAAAGTCAATTAAAGAATAAGTCATTTGTAGAAATTTAGAATTTATTTGATAAAGCCATGACAAGGGTAAATATGTTTGTTGATAAGGATACTGAGTTGGTGAAAGAAATCTCAAAGAAAGCTGAAGCAGAGATGGCACAAGAAAGTAGCTTAAAGAGAGCAGGTAAAGAGCTAGAATAAGAGAAGGAAAATAAGCAAAAGATAGATGATGATCAAGAAGAAGCTGAGATGAAAAAGCTTATAAAGGTTGTTCCTGATGAAGAGGAAATAGCAATGGATGCTATACCATTAGCTACTAAACCTCCAAGCATTGTTGATTGAAAGATTGCTAAAGAAGGAAAGATCAGTCAATTTTAAATCATAAGAGCTAATGGAAGTTCAAAAAGGTACTCATCAATTATTCAGATGCTTAGAGATTTTGATAGAGAAGATTTGGAAACTCTATGGAAATTGGTGAAAGCTAAGCATGGATCTACAAGACCAGGAAAGGGATATGAGAGAGTACTATGGGGTAATCTAAGGACAATGTTTGAGCATAATGTAGAAGATACAGTGTGGAGAAATCTACTAGGAAACAAAGTGTTTATTTGGAAATAATTTGATTCCTGTAGAGTACACTTTGTGTAGTTTTAAGACATGCATCTCTTTATGTTGATTGAGAAGAGATATCCCCTTACACTAGCAACAATTACAGAGATGTTGAACAAGAAGCTTCAAACTGGTCATCTGAATGAAATGTGTTATCAGCTTCTTAAGCTTATGACAAAACAGCTCAAGAAATAGTGAAGTGTTTGGAAGCATTCTCTTGGTGATTATGAAGCTTTTAATGAAGAAACTTGAGATTTTTGAAGAAGAATATCAAGTTTAGGGGAGGATTTTTAGGATTAAAAGCCTCTTGATGCTGTTTGGAAGTTACTACTGCTAAGTGGAAGTTAAGATTGTTAAGTTAGTGCTGCTAGTACAAAGGTTACTACTGTTGGTGTGAAAGTTACAACTGCTTAAAGATTACAACTGCTGGAAGAGTTTATGCTGACAGAGAAGAGATCAAAGACTTATCAAAGAAAAGATAAAGATTGCTTATGTGATAAGTATGAGATATTTTTGTAAAAGATACGTATAAGTTATTTGTTTAGAAGATCATGATAACTTAGGAAAATATTGTAAGCCGGTTAGGACTCCTTGGTGTATAAATGGAGGTCCTAAGGCATAGAGTTAGATATCTAGAAATCGTTTGTTTTGATATCAATATAGCTTCAAGGTTTTGTAACCCTAACACTATTAAGAGTGTTCGTATTATATTGAGGCTGAAAGTTTGGTAAACTGTTTTTGTTATTAATCTTATTCATTACTATTTTATTGAAATTCTTCTTAGTCTCATTGACTAGATTTCGCATAGTCTTTGATATTCACAATCAAAGTTTCTATCATAGTAGTTTTGAATTTATTCAATACAACTTAGCCGTATACAAACTAAGCAAGATCTATTCTATTGGGATCAACAACAAGAAATGTTTCTCACCCCAAAGTTGTAAAAATGCATTCAAAAAGTGTAAAACGTGGGGCAATGAACTCACAGTAATTGGCGAAGAATAACAGCTGAAATAGAACGATCATGCGGATTCGCACAACGGTGCTAGGTCTCAACCTATGAATAAATGGTCGGGTTTCAAAATTTACATGATGGAAGAAGTATGAAAACAAATAAGAGTTTGGAAAGTAGTTGTACGTTTATTACAAAGAAGGTGTCCTTAATAAAATTGTCGTGTGGTAGTCGTAGTGGTTTTGACTCGAAGAAACGTGTTACGAAGTTAAATATAAAGTATATTAGAAAAATAATAATTAAATAAATTTCAGCATCTTACCCGGTAACCCAAAATAATTATTTAGATATTATGAAAAATTAATGTTTTTATGTTCAATTTACGTAACTTTCCGCCAGGTCACCCATACTAGTGTTACTCTCGCACGAGCACGCTTAATTACTGGTATTAAAGAAAATACTTGGATATATAAAATGTAAATATGTATTTTATTTTATTAACTAATTTACGTATATAGATATTATTTATTATTTGTAAATAATATGTTTTAGAAAAAAATTTAAAATATAAGATATCACAAATAATCTTAAGTATATAGTTTTCACGAAATTTCGACATGACCCGTTCGTAAATAATAGTTTTCCAAAGTCGTAGACTTTATTTCTCAAAACACTTTCAACACTTTTCTCAAATCACTATATTCCCAACTAAGTTACGATATTAATAATAAACATTTATACGCTCCATTAAGTAGTGAAAATAAGCTGAACCATAAATGGACCCTTATTGGGCTTTTAGGCCTAATAAGCCTAAACGAACGATCCGAAATGCGATAAGCTCAAAATAAGTAAACAATTAAGTAATAGATACGTAGCTTATCAAATAAGCTTTGGATAAGCTTATCCAATAAGCTAAACCGTATGCCATAAGCCACGGTTTGAGCTTATTGTTGGACAGAGGTCCAACAAGCTAACCAAACAAGCACGTGTTAGATAAATAAGTCCATTAAGCAACCCAATAAGTGAACAAGTATTCAACTTACTCAATAAGCCAATACGAGCCAAAATAAGCTAGCTAATAAGCCAAGCCGTGGGTTTTAAGCCACGGTTTGGGCTTGGATATTGGGCCGAGTCCCACTAAGCTATTTAAGTCTATGTAGGTTTATTCAATGAGTCCAATAAGCTTATCTTTTTACTAGGAAGCTAAATAAGCCACGAAAATAAGTTGTAACCATAAGCTAATAAACAAATAAGCATAAAGTTCAAACCTTTATGGGTTGTTTTAGTTTTCGACACACATAAACACTTCAATAAGCTCGAACAAGCTTTTTAAATAAGCTAAAACAAGCAATAAGTTTAGAGAAAAATATTTTTTTTACAAAAGATTCACCACGACTACGCAACTAATCTTTCCCTTTCTTTCTTTTTGTATATGTCAAACAAGACATAAACCCTTTTTGGGGTTTATGTGATTTTGAAAACTTGATTTTAAACTATCCGTGTGTACAACTATGTTCTGAACATGACGAAGATCAAGGAAGTACAAGAAATTTATGGATAAGATGAACTAACAAAAGATGATGATCAAAAGGTGATTAGAGACTAAATAAACCCAAACGTTGTTTAAGAATACCCAAATAACTATAAGGATCAACCCAAAATTCTCTAATCTTTAAATGATCTTGATCAAAATTGAAAAATTATAAGAGTGTGTGTGTTCTTTGGTGCGGACGAACAAGAGAGAAAGTGTGTGTGAGTTTTTGGTGAAAATAAGAATGAGATAAGAATGAAATAGGTGCAATGTATCTTGGGGACAAAGTTACAAAATTTATGGTGGCGGTGGTGTGTTGTGTGGTGGCGGATGAAAGTAAGGACAAGGGGGTAGTGGTGTTTTTGAATTCTTGTCTAGTTTAAATGGGATCATAAACTAGATATTCCTTCCATCCTTGATATTTTTAAATGACACTAACGGTTTAAGTAGAAATTTGAAAACGCACGATAACTCTAAAAGAAAATCTAAAATTTTAAATATCAATCCGATACGTAAAAACGCGACAACTGCCGAAAGACTACATTAACTGGTAACCCATAATGCTTCTGGTAACGATTCTCAGATATACGCGGGATAACTTCCTGGTTGAACGTTATAATTTCACGTAATCATAAAAGTCAAAATGAAATACGAAAAGTCAACGACGAAAACTTAGAAATTTTTACGGGGTGTTACATCTGGAGCATGTTTAGGTATTACTTTTTAGGTGAATATGTACTATAGTGTGTGTATGTGTGAAAAATAATATGTAGGAGATAAATTTTTCACACATACACACACTATAGTACATATTCACCCAAAAAGTAATACCTAAACATGCTCCAGATGAGTTAAAACAGTTTTGGTTTAAAGGTTTCTTTTGCAAAAATTCATGAAGACGGGGGGTTTTATTTTTATCTTACTTAAGGCAGGGATGGAAATCAAACCAAAAGTTTTCACAGAGATTGCAACATAACTCTCAAAATGCTAGGGACTGGCCTTAATATTGAGATCAAGATTAAAAGAAAAGAAGTAAAAAAAGAAAAAGAAAAGAGTGTTGTAAATGTAAAGAACAAGAATACAAGAATAATAGAAAAATAAGAAGAAGGGAGAATTCTTATTTATTTATATTCATCCAAAAAGTTACAAGTATCAAGTATTTATAGGAAAGATTAATACATATAAACCCTAACGGGCCGGTTGAGATAATGGTATGTAACACCCCTAAATAGGGTCGCAGCGGAATATGGGTCTGAGAGTGTTATTTCATAGATCAACAGCACAAGATATGAGAACGACCTCTAAATGAGTCGTTTGAAAATGATACATTGGATTAAATAAATTGTTTGTTACAAAAGCCCATTGCTTATCATGTTCATCCTTGAAAAGTGTAAAGATTTAAATATATAACAAATACTCCAAAATGTAATGCACTTAAATCTTTATAATAATGTGACTCCAAATTGATGATCACCAATGTATCCTTGTTCTTGCCTTATTGACCTGAGAAAAACATGCTTTAAAACATCAACATAAAGTTGGTGAATTAACAGGTTTAAGTAATGTATAAAGTACGACCGCAAGATTTCCAAGTGTATGTTAAGTAACGAATACAATATCACAAAAGAAATTACGAAATGCACTAAGCTCATGACACTGAGGCTCAAGATGTATGTGTATGCAATTTAATGCAAATAATATGCCCGTGTAGATATTCAACCCGCAACATCCAAATTGTTCTGACATGGTATACATCCGTCGTTTCGGTACCTCCAAAACTAGTGAGCGCTACTCACCCGGATGGGGATGTCAATCCCAAATAGACCTATTCATAACATTCGCGCTTACAATCCAGTAATTAACAGTTCATGATTCATGAGCATAGTGGGTTATAGCTACTTAGGCAAACTCGTAATTTGTGTAAAATTGTACTTGCGTCAAATCATAAAACGATGCATGTTTCTCACCCCAAAGTTGTAAATCAATGTAATTGTATAAAAGCGGGGCTATGAACTCACCTCAGTGAATGTATTTGATATATAAATCAAATGTGGAAATTGTCACGTATAGTCCGAATGCAATCTAATTAAATATATGTCGTATGAGTACAAGGTACTTTGAATAACTAACACAACATATAATTCTATATAGTTACATCACCACCTAAACGTGTTTGTTTAATTTATAAATTAAACAATATAAATTGTACTTTAAAAAGTAAATGTCCATGTATTTGTATTTTTAAAAATAGTATACTTGTCTAACAATTGATTATTTGCTAAAAATACTTGATTTAATGTTTTTATTATTTATATAATGGTATTGTATAAATAGTTCAATCGTATTGTAAAATAATATTTATAAAGTTAAAAACATGTATAAATATTATGTAAGTGATACCACATTGTTTTGTAAAGTTTTTATTAAAAACGAACCAACACTATTCATGTCAGGAAATAGTGCACAAGAGTAAAATAATGCGTATCTTTCCTGTTTTAACTTTGTTTTATACGTTCTTTATGTCCATGGTTCGTATTAAGAAAATCTTTCAAAATATTATATTTATAATATTTTTGTTATTGATGAACAGTAACTTTTTATTGTTCCTAATTATATAAAAACTATTTTTATGTATTTAATTATCGTAATCTTGCAAAAATCATAACTTACTCATTTTAATTTCGTTTTTAGTGATTCCTTCGAGCACGTCTTCGTAATTAAAAGTTCTATCCAAGTAAAATATTTTCCAAAAAGTCACCGCTATGAACATTAATTTATTTTTATAAAATTACTTTTATAACACACTTATTATTGTAAACTTGTAAATAGCGTAACTTCTTCGTTACAATTTGGATTTTCGAGGTTTTTGTATGCTTACGATCCTCATGACATGTAGTATTTTAATAAAATTTAAAAAAAATTGAATTAAAACAGAAGGTTTGCAGTTTTTAATCAAAATGTTTATAAATTTATTTTTATAAGTTTTTAACTTATTTAATACACTACAAGTCCTCTACAATATTTTTTACCATAAGTTTTATATATTTTGAGTCCTCTATATTGTGTCCATAATGATGTCCAAGTAAAAATGTTCATCATAATTATTTACGTACATAAACCTTATAAATAAATAATTAACCATAATTTTACAAATAATTATATAAATTATTCATTGCTTGTAAATCCTTAAATAACACATGTCCTTATGTTTTAAACGTCATATTTACCATGAACAAGTATTTCTTGAGTTTACGTAAACTTGATTTATTTTATAAACATGTATAAAATATAACTAGGTGATGATTAACCATATAACAATTATATAAAATATGAAATGAATGATTATGAAAAGTTTAGGGTTTATAGGAGACCTTAAAAAGATGAATGATAAAGAGAAACACAGTCTAAACCCTAACTTATCAAGAAAACCTAAGCTTTCAAATCAAGAAAACTCTAGTTTCAATTATAGAAACCCTAACTTTCTTCTTGATATTAAACCCTTGTAACCAATTAACCAAGCTTCCAATACCCTTAGATATGCCTAACAATGAACCTTGAACACTTGGAATACTTGTAAAATCAAAAACTATGAATGTATGTGGGTGTGTATATTGAGTCGTGGCTAGGGGTGTTCTTGGGAGAGTGTTTCTTTGATTTTTGGCTAGTGAAATGATAAGTGAAAGTTACTTGCAAATAGAAGGCCTTTTATAGCTAAAATATCTAGCTAAACTACTAACTTAACCATGGTTAGGGCTTGAATGACTAGTGTGTAAGAAACCCATGGGGGAAGAGTGGTTTAGTGTAAGAAAGTAAGACTTGTGTAAGGATTTGGTAGGAGTTTTTACTTGTAGAAGATGAGAATAAAGCACATGCTATATGTAAAAGTCAAAAATAAATATCTCCTTGGTTCTCTTATGCCTATATCCGGCTACACTTATATATGTATAAGGGATTTGTGAAATTTTTGAGTATTGGTCATACTTTGTGGGTATTAGTGTTGGGTATAGTATAGTCTTAGTGGCTTCCGGTATGCCTAAATGTAATTTATTGCAAAAACGTAAAACGTTATACCGTAACCAATAAAAATAAAATATAAAAAGTTGATTATTTTTACTTTCGTAAAAATAATATAATGCTTTCTTGACGTAAACTTTTATTTGTTTAGTGTCCGTTTACGTTGATTGTTGATTTTAGTTTACGCGATTTAACTAAACGATGAATATTTAAAGTAAACGCGTAGAAGTTTAAAATAAATAGTTGAATATTTATTGACGTAACAAGATGTGAAAATTTGAATTGTTACATGGTGAATATACATAAGCCCATTAGTATTATTTTACAACACTCCTCCTTGGATATTCACCGTTTATTATACGGTATATACTGCCTCATTAAAAACCTTATCAAGAAAAACCCAATGGGACAAAAACTTGATGAAGAAAAAGAGTGCAATACGCATAATGCTCCTCCTTAATTTAATGTATATATTTTAAGCATCGAATGCTAATCTTCTGAATGAATTGTTCAAATACTTTTGTTGACTACAACTTTGTAATGAAGTCCACCAAATTGTTAATGTTAAGAATAAGTCCTGCAATGATAACAAAATATATATGTAGCTTCCAATCCAATATCAAATGCATTGGTTAGAAAGTATACAATGTGTCTACAAATATTTAAAGAGAAAAATAAACTCTCCATGACGCATATTAATTGCAAAATTGACAACAAAACCTCAATTGCACTTATTTATGGTACTTGAGGACCACTCATTCATTAAAGACATGTGCAAAATCAATTTACATAATATGTGTCCAAAAGGATTTTGATCCATATAAGGATTCATTCAATTTGAACAAATAAAGTTATTGAGAACTATATTAATTATTTCTAGAAGTTGAAGTTGTGAGCCATGCTTGAGGCATTACATATCCTTCATAGAATATAAGAGCTCTAATAAAACCCTTTTTTAGGGAAAAATAAAAACTTCTATATAGCTTATCTCATAAAATATCGATAAGATATTTACATCTACGTCGAGACAATATGTCTCTTAATAATGAACTTATTGTTTTTTGTGAATTTATTTATTTCACAATTCAAGTATTTAGAGCACATAACTTTAGAGCTCTTATTTTGATTTCACACAAAAAACCGATGTATATCCAATAGCTTTTACACATTGACGTGTATGAACTTTACGTTCCAATACTTTTAGTATTTGCAAGATACTAAGTCTTTTTATGTTGGCCAATTATTTCATTGAGCGCACATTTGGATATTACTTGATTTATGATCCTCATCATGCATAATAGCATGAAATATATTATATGTAGACAAATTTATCGACGTCATTTTGTTTTCGATTCCATTCCATATAATTTAAGACAAGATACAATTTATTGAGATCTCATTAGCTATCTGAGGTTCTTTGGAACTTTAATGTCTTGTGTCTCTTTATGAGACTATCATGAGGTCTTTTATACCTCGAAAAACCATCTTGTTTTCATGCTCCATATTTTTCATCGAGGATTTTATTTGGAATCGATTTGTCTACCATGCTTGAGGCATGTCATAATAAAATAGTGTCCTTGAGGGACAACTTATAATCAGAGCATGAGTAGCTGAAATTTTGTTTTTGGCCAATATTTATGTATGCCTATTAGATTATCCATTGAATAATGAATTCATAAAATTTATTTCGAGGATCAATAGAATATGATAATTCATTCTGAATATTCAGCTACTTCTCTCCTCCTGAAGGAATTATCATTCTTCTATGTCCCGTATATGTGCATTTAGGTGGGGTAATTTGCACAAAATAAAACTGAAATGGGATGTAGAATACTAGTAATCTTAAGATCAAACCAAGAACAAGAGTGAGATGTGGGTTGTGATGTTAGAGAGAGATTGGATGGAAAATGGATGAATTGTATAAATGAACTAATGGAAAAAATGGAACAACCAACCCTCTCCAAGGCTAGAAGGCAACGATTTTAAACTCTAAATGGTTACAAACAATTTGATTTGGGTATGCCTACAAAACCATTTGTTATCCTCTATAAAATTTGATGTGAATATGATCCCCAATTCTAGATGAAAGAATAATAATCACTTCTGTTGAAGAGTATACACAACATTAGATTAAAGAATCCTGTATTCTTCTATAGTTTTTCGCATCAATAATGCACTCGGGATTGTTAACCGAGACCATGCCAAAAAATATTATAATTAATATCTCCATAACAATATGTTATTGCTATGATTAGTCTTTTACTCTATTCTTTATATAATGCATGACGAGGAAAGATCAAAAAATAATAAGCATCATTAATATTTAACTTCGATCCTACATGACAATTTATATTTCTTTTATGGAGCAAAATAGTGCTTAGGCATAGATTCTATAAACTATGAATATTAGTGTGATAATATCTTTGCGACACACCTAGTATTTCATCGCATTTCATTTTTGCATAAATAGCATTTTTGTTTACTCCTTTCTTATTTTATTTTGCCACTACTAGTGGTTTGTTATTGTCATACTACCTCGACCATATCTTTTACCATGATAAACGATCTTTAAACTTTATCATTACATTATCACATTTGTGGAAACCGTAGAGGGGGTGTGAATATGTTTCCATTTAAAAACTTTAAATCTTTAGTATCAAATATCAATTAAGTTAGACGTAATATGAGAAGTGCCGATAATATGTTTACAACAACTAGCACATATCTTAACAATACAAGCTCAACCACAATATTAACTACAAAGTACTACACAATCATAATTAACACAATATATGCACCTATCCACACAATCATTAACACAATGCAAATATAAAAGTAAAGCGATAAATGTAAATAAAAGCATAAAGAGGTAAGTGAAAGGAAATGCAAACCAGACACGATGATTTATAGTGGTTCATTCATGAAGCTCCTCTATGCCCTACTTCACTCTCCGAGTACCCAACTCGAGAGTTACTTCACTAGTCAACAAGCTCCTTTCTCGGCGGAGAAAACCATACAAGTTGCTTACATTATTTTCTGACACTAAGCTAGATGTCGAGTTCTTCTTCGGGTACAACCAAACCCGTTATGTTTTATGGCCCAACATAACAAACCTTGTGTTTTATGGCCTAAACACATAAACCGCGTCGCTTACATTATTTTCTGACACTAAGCTAGATGTCGAGTCCTAATCTTAGCTAGAACCAATCTACCACTACACTAATGTATTTTAAGGCCCAAAATACTAACCAACCCACAATCAACCCTTCCGAATATACACACCATTCGGATCTACACACTACTAAAGATTGGAAGACATGGACTCGATCTATATGTAACATATGTTACAAATGAACTAACTAGACTACATAACTTCGTATCTTGACGATGACGAAAGTTCTTCTCTTGCACTTGAGGGAAGAAGGAAAGGATAGAAGATTGGATCACATTTAAACAAGATTAACCAAGTTGAATGATCAAAGATTTAGAGAGATTTGGTGAGATCTAGAGAGAGAAAGAGCTGAAGAAAATTCGTACCAAAGGGTTGTGAAAATAGTTAAAAGTGACCCACTATTTATAGGAGCTGAAAACTGCTTGTCTGAAAGTGGCGGCCCCCAGTATATTAGGGGGGCGTCAGGACCACCGTGTATTTATGGGGGCTGTCCCGACAGACGCTCCTGTTTTTGTCTTTTTGTGATGAAAAAATTATCTGGTGAAGATCTAACCTGTTTTGGAGGGAAAAGGACCATATTTGAATTTTGAAATAATTACCACATAAAACATTTCTTTATAATTCAAAAATAATTTGTCTAATTGATTTTTGAAAAATTGTTTTGTCACATTTATAAAAATGTAATGTTTTAAGACAAAAAATTATTTCTTTGATCACCCTACAAGTTTAATGTTTGTTTGTACATACCTTATGTGATTTATGTCGGGTGCAAATAAACATCGATGTTGATGCAGACTTGAAACGTCGAGAGATATTGATGTATGTATGCATTGATGATTTGTGATTACGAGTAACTAGCGTACTTTAAATTATGTATTACAAGACACATGTTTGTCATCACCAAAACATAAAGATATCGTATAGATTAAATATCATAATATTTACATTAACAATCTCCCTCTTTTTGATGATGACAAACTATGTAAACTATAACACATAGTAAAGTTTAAAAGTTACTCGTTTACATTCCCTTCTCCTTCTTTTGTCGAAGCAAAAAGGTATTATGTGGATAATGGTTGGAGCATAAAGGTTGGTGGTTTTGAGAAGAAGACATGAGAAGAAGGTATGTGCTCCGGGTATATACGTTTGAGGAATGAAAAGAGAGTAGGTGCTCCAAGTGTATAAGTTTGAGGTATGAGGAGAAGATATGATAAATAAAGGTGAAGGTGATTGTGTGTTTTTTGGATAGTTTAGAAAATGTTAAGAGATATGAGAAGTAGGCAAGAGAAGAAGGTAGGTACTTCGAGTTTATAGGTTAAAGGAATGAGGAAAAGGTAGATGCTCCAAGTATATAGGTTGGAGGAATAAGAAGAAAATATGAGAAATAAGGTTGAGGCGGTTTTGTGCTTCTTGAATAATTTAGAGGAGGTCGTGATAGATGAGAAGAAGGCATGAAAATAAAATAGGTACTTCAAATATATAAGTTGAAGGTATGAGAAGAGGACCTTAAGGTTGAGGGTGATTTAGAAGTGGAGGAGGTGAAGTATTTGGAGTATGAATGAACCCTTCATCATATTTGGCAATCCCCAATCTTATCTTCCTATAAAGGTGAGCTTGCATCATCCCAGTTAAGTCTTCTATCATTACGGTTTAACCAACTCCATGTTAATTACCCGCGTATCTCCTAGCTCCCCCTTGCTCATTGCATCCCCATGATAATTACATTCCTTGTATATTGACTTTAACGAATCCATGGATCAAATAAATTACCATTGATGCTCAAGAAGTTCGATGCAATTTAAATGAGTAGATAGCTTGCAAGTGCTCCCCTTTGGTGTATGCTCCCCCTTGTTTGAGGCACCAAGGAATCAAGATATTTTTGTGCTACATAACAAAGTTAGTAGACAAGTGCACATATACATAGAGCAAAACATTAGCGGGGAACTAGACATGCACTTCTAGATTTTATTATTCTAAAGTACGATGCTTTGAAAGAGGAGTAGAAACTAGACACATGGAATCATTATTTTAAAATTAACAACCTAAATGATGAAATAAAAAGAATCGAGACGTATGTTTAAGGAAAAATATTCGACCGACTTTTAATAAACGAGAGTGGGATTCGTTTATTGGTTAACACATAAATATTATGAGGATGACCTTTTAAAGGGAGACGAATGACACTTAATATCTTGGCGAGATATGCCAAAATATATACTTTAAAAGGATAAAAGAAAGATAAGACGAGAATGGAGACGATATGCTCTTGGATGAGAATGAAAAAGAGATTCCATAGAGCTAAACAGTGGGGAAAGATGATAGAGACTAAAGGAGGAGCATGTTGACGAGAGGTTGTTAGAAAAGATTGATGTATCATTTGCACTAACAATTGAAGTGCAAGTGATTTATCGGGACAATGGTGGAGGATTAGGAATTTAAAGGTTTGTTTGGTTTTTTGTTGGTTGACAATGTTGAGGAACAAAGGTAAGTGTGTGAAATAAGGTGGTGGTTCTTTCAAGGTAGAAGAATAATGAGAGACTCAACATTGTGGTGACTCAATAACAATAGAAGATTGAATATCTTCTTTATGTTCTTCACTTTCTAGAAAATAGAAAGTTTAGCGAAGGGGTGACATTTTCATTTCACAAATTACTTAAATATTTTGGATGAAGTAATTAAGTGGTCAAGAGATATAGGAGGAATTCTAATAGTAACAAGACTATTAGAAGAGAGAAGAAATGCTTAGAAGTGAGAAGAAACGTTAGAGATGATGAGACTTATTAGACGTGAAAAGGAACGTTTAGAGGTGAGATGACACGTCAGAAGTAGAATGACTATTAAAAGTGAAACGACTATTAGAAGAGAGACGAAACGTTTAAAAGTGAGAGAAAATGTTAGAGGTGAGAAGACTTATTAGAGATGAAGAGGAACGTTTAGAAGAGAGAGAAAACGTTAGAGCTAAAAAGACTATTAGAAGTGAGAAGACTATTGAAAGTGAGAAGAATTGTCTATAGCAGAGAAGAGACTATTAGAATTGAGAGAAGAGGTATGCGAGATGTAAGGACAAAGGTTTGTATGTGAGGGGATTTATTATGAAGTGATGGATTGTAAGGAATGTGTTTAAGAATGAGACGCATTTCATTATGAAATTCACTTGACTATAGACAACATAAGCAACAATGCTTATGAGAGTTGGAATATGAGAATGACCCATTGATCTATAAAGAGATATTGGGTATAGGTTTGGGTGTAGAGTAGACGTCAGCTCCTAGCAGAAGAGAGGAAGTGTTTGGTTATGGACTTATGAAAGAATGAATGGTATTACAAGCCTGTTGTCGGCGGTCCCAGATATATTTAGGGGCCGCCAGACAGCCAACAGGAGAGGGCTTGATTTTTGATGAATTTTGTAAAAGGAGTGACATTTTAATTTTCATTTTGCTAATTAAAAATACTTAAAGTACTTCGGATGAAGTAGTTAAGTTGTCACGACACGGAATGGAACACGGACTAGAATCAAGACTAAAAGAAAAGAAGAGAGCGATTTACGGAATGGGTTCCATCATTCCTAAACCAAGACGAAGATAATTAAACAATTTACATTTAAGGGGTAAAGAAAGAATGTCGGCGATGTTATCTTTAGATGCAACCTTATCGATGGAGATGTTTCCTTTTGGACATTGTCCCGAAGGAAATGCTGACGTATCTTCAATGTGTTTTGTCCGCGAAAGAAAGAAATAAATAGAGAAGAAAACAAATGAAGATGGAGGCGACGAGCTTGACAATGGCAAGATGGATGGTGGTTAGCGTACGATAAACTACATCCACGAAGTTATGTAGCTCTTATCGAGCAATATAAATGTTCATAGAACAATCACACGATGAGGTATGAGGTTATCTTAAAGGTGGTAGTGGAAATGGTGGATAAAAGGAATTATCCATCTATATGGTTATACAGGCGTGATTGAGTGAGAAGAAAGAGGTATGATCGCAATTTCTCGAAAGACAAAAAATGTTTTCGTTGAAGAGAAAAAGTGTTTTTTTCTTGAAGAGAAAAAACATTTTCGTCGAAAAGAAAGAATGTTTTCATTGAAGAGAAAGAATGTTTTCGTCGAAGAGAAATGATGTTTTCGTCGAAGAGAAAGGATGTTTTCGTCGAATAGAAAGGATGTTTTCATCGAAGAGAAAGGATGTTTTCGTCGAAGAGAAAGAATGTTTTCGTCGAAGAGAAAAGGAGAGCGTTTTAATTTAAGTAGTTAAAAGGCTTAATTATGGATTTTTAGATATGACCTTTAACGTTTGCGATCGCAAGTTAATGATACTTAAATATTTCAGATGAAATATTTAAGTTGTCAAACATACTAGGAGGTGGATTAGATTTGTATCTAACCTTCCCTTGACAAAAGAGTAGATCATTTGGAAGAAGGCGAGATGATGATTAAGGGAATGTGTGAGTAAAGACTCTAGGAGATATAAGACCACTTTACGACTCTCTTTGACTTTTTAGATTTGTGACACGGACGCAAATAAAAATATTCTAGTGTGAGAAAATATATATACCTAGATGCATAAGACATATAGATACAAGCATGCAAGTTTATCTAAGCATGCATCGATACAATAATCAACGAGATTGATGTGTAAGACTATATGGCATTTAAACTTTAATTGTCATACATTAAGCTAACATAGTGTAGGTGCACAATTAACACGTAAGTCATGTAAAATGACACAAATAAAACATGATAGTTTTAAATGCAATTGTCATGCAAAACAAGTTAGTATTCAGCATTTAGGAGCATGTGTTATTTAGATAAACTAAGAGATATTTTATTTAAATTGCTAGAAAAAGACAAATGTCTTTGCAATAGACATGCATTTAATAGCTAAGCAAATAAATGTTGAGCATCAAGATAATTATGAAGACATATAATTGCATTACATGGGAGCAAGTTATCATCTTGAAACTTTAAAGCACATATGTGAGGTGCTTGTGTCTAGATTGACTAAATAGAAGCCTAATTTCTACTGGCTTAGTGTGCACTCCTAATGAGATACAAAGTCTATCGATGTAGACTATCATTAGGCATATTTAGGAAGAGCCATTTAATCAAATTAGAGAATGAATATGAGACTATCACTAGTGGTGCTCAATTCAGGCTAAACACGACCATTTTTTACGGGTTATACCACGAACCCAACTTTACTCTTAGAAGCAATTCAACCATTAGGTCAAATTAAATTTCTAGTATAATAGATTATCTAGTAGTCATTCTTATGTTAGACAAAATAGAATTCGTATATTTACCTAATGAAGTGTAGCAAAGATAAAATTTATATTATCTTTTCATAGAAGGCCTAAATGTGTGGAATTCTATGGTTAAATGAGAGAGCAAGAAAGTTGTTGTAGGTATAAGAGAGAATGAGTCATCTAGGACCTAGGAGTATGCTTAAGAGTGACAATGTGTAATGCTCTATAATGAGAGTGTTCAAAGAATGCACCTTTGCATGTCTTTTATGAAAGAAATCTAATTAAGGTTATTTACCTTAATAGATCTTGTGAATGTTTCTTTGTATAAATAATGATGATTTACTAAAGGTTAGTTACATGTATGTTGGACTTTTAAGCAAGAGATTCACAAGAGGAAGATGTTTTAAATCTAATGCCATAGGGCGGATTTACCTAAACCGAAGATGAATCTAAGACGAAGGATCCATCGATCCGTGGAGGTGCCAAATTTAGGCAAGGATCATTTTCCCACTATTTGGGAGATGGTGTTGAAATTAGGTTATTAGGAGAAGCTTATATAAGTTATAAGGGTTCTTGGTTTGAGTTTTCGACTCTAGTGACTAGATCCAAGACTTTGCTTATTAAGATGGAGTATTATGAGTTTCGATGGAAAATTTATATGTGCGTCAATCCTACTTAGAGTGTGTTAAGTTTAGCATGTATAATTTGACCATAGCTAATAACACAAACATTTGAACACTTTATACTCAATGAGACATCTTTATTGTAAGTGTGAGTTACAATTTGATGACTAATCTTGTTGTCTTACAATCGACTTTGTGATTTCATGTAATAATCGAGGATGGTTAAACATGTAGACTCGGAAAAATATCTATGGTCATTTGATTGATATTTCCGTGATCTAGATAAAATCCTGAATCTCGAATTGTGTATGTTCATATGAGTCCACTCAATTGTAAATATAGAGGATAGTAGATAGATTATCATTTGAATACTAGTAATAGATCTGTTGACATATTCGCGAGATCTTTTTACGATACTCTGAATGAATGTAAAGCTACAAAAATGGTTTGGGGATATGTCAATTCTTCCTAATCACTAAATCGCGTCTTTAGATGGTTAAAGGGTTCATAGATTTGGTGAAGATGAAGTATCTTATGCTTATTCGGTAAAGTAAGCAGCCGTTGTTTTGTATGTAGAAGATTGTTTGAGTTTTGAGTTTGTTTGGGGGCTTTTTTTTTTTTTGGTATTGTTTGAGCAACAAGTTACGTATGTTGTGTCTATTTGCTGCATGTTTTGGATTTTGGGAGTGATGACTTTACCAATTGCATTGTAAAGGTGATGTTAACTTGAATATTTTGGACAAAAACATTCAAGTCGTAGAATCCTACTTCATTGCGCGTTGTATTTATGCATATTATTTGCCAAATATTTGGGACACAACTATTGGACAAGTAGATCAATATGACATCATTACACAATTGTGTAGTTTGATCCGATGTCATAGATTCTTGAATATCATCTTGGACGATGGTTGTCGTTATTTTCACAGTCAATCGAGTGTGATGAGTATGTTGTATAGAGATAATATCTCTTGTTTATTTTGATATAGAAATACTTGTAGTTAGACAAAATGAGAATCTGTGTTTTTTGTCCATACTCGTATCTTGTCAATTAGATTCGATGTAATAGAATCAATCATAGTTTAGAATAATGAGTTGATAATATATTCGAAATCTTTCTGTAGACCCTCACGAAACCCTCTTTTAGTAAAAGAAAGAAAAATAGAAGAGAATTTTAGAGTAGAGAGTGATTCCATTGATCCTAAGACTAGTTGTAGGTGTGAGAAATGGATGAATGAGCCATGTTATTTCTTATACTTCAAGATTGTCAAATATATTTGGACTTGAGGCGAAAAACTATTCATTGAGAGATTGCATAGTATAGCATAGTTTTTGACATTTTATTAGTGTAGTGAATGAATTTTGTGAAAACCATGATAGAATACAACCACATTCTTGTGGTAAAATAATATATGAGATTAATAAAAAGATATAATTATGAGAGAGTGGTGATAGTTAGACACAATGCAAGGCCAAGGCAAGGTTTAACAAGAAAAGTGTAATACAATTTCTTTTACTTAAATACTAATGTATTAGAAAAATAGGTGAATATTTTCTTAGTTGAGATATAGTAACCTAGACCATATGTCAAACAAAGCAGACGGATGATAAGATATAGGTCTTGTGAAGAGAGTTGTAATGAATGATTTGGAAAATATTTATAGTAAACGGATTTTAACAATAGAAATAGATTCTAGTGTAGGATTTTATTTTTTACACACACTTGACGCAAACTATGTAACTCTCGTGTGTTTTCTAACAGATGGGAGGTTTACTACACTTAAAATAATCTAAAAGATGTTTATGTAACACATTGTAAATATAGTTATCTATGCCTATAGGCAATGCACCGCAACTTATAAATTAATGTAAACATTCTAACCGATACATAAAAAAAAAATCTAGCCGTAAATTTTCCTCACTAGCGACCAATAATGATGGAAAAACTAGATAATTAGACGCAGAGTAGAGTCATAATGGCTTCATGTGTTTAGATATATAATTAGCTCAATTATAAATAGTAATGATTACTTATTAATATCTATTAACCAAGTTGAAACAAAAGTTAAACACACATAATCATCTAGCATACACATAAGGATATTCGTCGTCGTTTTGTGTATTAGATATAACAATGTATACTTAGCTTGATTTGAAAAAAAATAGTTCCTCGTTCTATTTTTTAAAATAAGTAAGATCAAATATTTTAAAGGACAAATACACTATTTTTCAAAGACTATATCAATTAGAAATGCCTGACTCAAAGGAAAATGTATAATACAAGTTTTACGTTAAAACAAAAATTAAAGTTTTGACCACTATGTAGTATTTTGCATTTCTAACTTATTTAAGTTTAGAATGAAGACTTTCTTAAGTGTTTTAATTAAAAGTGATGACTCAATTATCTTCGAAATGGCGGGTGGCACGACTTCTACGGACTTACGGTTGATTTTATATGATTTTTCGAAGTTTGCCAAAATCTGCTGAAACAGACAAGCGGCCCCCATAAAGGTGACGGCCCCCAGATATATTAGGGGGCCGCCCAGACATTTATGGGACCGCCACCAGTGACCCAAAAAGACTTTTTTCGTATAAAATCATTTGTAACTTAATGTAACGACGTTGGACTTAGGGAGTTGTTCCAGCCATAGAAATTGTGTTTTAGACATCAGATTTTTTATTGCCTGAGGACTTAAACAATGACTTTTGTTTGATACTTTAAGGCTTGTTTGAGTATATTTTTTAGTCAAGTAGGTATAACGATGGTATATTTACAACAAACTAATACGAATCAAGAACAACACAATTTTATATTTTATCTCCCCTTCATGTGTAATTGATACATGCAATCGTTACTTCTACTTTTGTACAAAAGACACTGCATATGTGTTTTGAAAACTAGTGTGTGGGGGGATAAAACCGTGGCTTATTGATACGCAATTGTGAAACGTAGAGGGGGGTGAATACGTTATCACGTTTTAAAAGTGCTTTAGAACAAGTCTTTTGTCTATCAATTATCTAAAATGCACTCCTCTGACGGCGGTCCAGTAAAATATATGGGGGACGTCCTAGATACAGTTAGGGGGCCTCACCTATTTAAGGGGACCGCTCTAGAAGGGTTTTCAGGACTAGATCAGGTGTATCATCACCAATCAAGTGTTTGACGCAATATGAGAATTGTCGATATTTAGATTTACAATATCTAGCTCATATTTCGTACAATATATATCCACATCACAATGTTTACTACAAGAGCTACACAACCATGTCTAACACAACATAACATTAAACATTTCACACTTGTATCATAAGCACAATGCAAGTGTAAAAGTAAAGCGATAAATGTAAAGACATAAGTAAAGAGAAAGGTAAAAGAAAATGCAAAACGCACTGATGGATTTTATAGTGGTTCAGTCACGAAGCTCCTCTTCGCCCTACTCCACTCCCCGAGTATCCAACTCGAGAGTTACTTCACTAGTATCAACAAAGCTCCGCCTTTCGAGATGACGAAAATAACCTATATACGATGCTAACAGTGATTATTTGCTGATCACTAAGCTAGATATGGCGAGTGTCTATAGTCTTTCGGGTATAACGCATAATAACCCGTTAGTGTATTTGTGGCCCCAACATAACAAACCTTGTGTTTTATGGCCGAGAGAAACACATAAAAGGCGTCGCTTTTAACCCTAGTACTAACTATTTTCCGACACTAAGCTAAATGTCGAGTCCTAATCTTAGCTAGAACCAATCTACCACCCATACTTGTATTTTGAGGAACTCGAAAAGTACTAACCGACTACACGATCCACTACACTTCCGGATGTATACACTATCCGGATTCTAACAACTACACTGAAGAGATAATGAACAGATATGGACCTCGTCTATATGTAGAACCATAGTTATTACAAATGGGTCTAAATAGGACTAGATCATGTGTCTAAGGATTTTTATTTTTGTTCCCTTGATGATGATCGAGTTCTTCTCCATTTGCACTGAGGAAAGAAAGGAAATGATGGAAGATTAATCACGAGTTTAAACAAGATTTAAACAAGTTTGAATGAGTGTAAAAAGGTGTTTAGAAATATTTAGTGAGATCTAGAGAGAGAAGGTACTGAAAAAATCATGCAAAAGAGAGATTAAAATAGTTGGAGGTGACCCACTATTTATAGGAGCTGAAAACTGCCAGTCTGTCAACGGCGGTCCCGGCGGTCCCTTATATATAAGGGGGCCGCCAGGCCTATAAGATGGTCGTCGCCTAGACTCCGCTCCCTTTTTTGTCTTTTTGTGGGAAAGGTTGTATCTGGTATAGAAGCTTCCATTTTAGGGGGAAAACTAGATTTCAAATTTTATATTTAAATAAAACATTTCTTTTATTAAAAAGTATTTTGTGTTTATTTATTTTTGTGAAAAATACTTTTGTAGAAATGTAATGGTTAAGAAAAAAATATTTTTCTTTGATCATCCTACAAGTTTAATTTGTTTGTACATACCTTATGTGATTTACATCGGGTGCAAATAAATGTTGGTGTTGATGCAGACTTGAGACATAGAGTGTTGTTGATATGTATGCATTGATGATTTGTGATTACGAGTAACTTGCGTACTTTACGTTATGTAGGACTTGTTTGCATGTTTGTTATCATCCATAAACGATTAATGAGATGTTGTATTGAGTTATGAAGAGATCGTAATATTTGCACTAACAGTTTCCATAATAGACTTTAAATATGCAAAGCTTGTTTTATTAGACTAAGCATTCGCGGATCTTTTTAGTAAAGATTTTAAATTTGCGAAGAACGAAATATGATAGAGTTTTATATAAGTTAGATGCTAAACATAGAGTAGTTGGATCTCTTTAAGGCTCATAGAGGTTAATTGTGGCTTTTTGCTCCCATCAGCTTAATAAACATTATATAATTGTTGAATAAATAAGGTTACTTAGGTTTTTGCGATTCTTAGTTTAAATCCCTTCGTAGAGATTCCTTCTGGTGAAATTAAGGTACACATCGAGGTTTTGTCAGTGTTGTGGTACGCTCCCGGGTCTTGTCGGTTAGGACGCCCGATGTCTCGGTTGCTACAAGACCATAGGACTTGAAATTTGGCTAAATAATAATAATAATGTTTTGTAATAAACCGAAGCCGAAATAAGGCCACTGCCTCTTGCTGGCTCACAACCGATGTGGTGGTCGTTTAAAGGGTGGAGGTAATAATAATAAATAAAAACTGTGGGCTGATAAAAGTTTAATGCCTCTTGCTGGCTCACAACTGATGTGGCAGTCTTCTAAATAAGGCACATAGTAATAATCCGAGACTGATAAAAGTTTGCTGCATCTTGCCAGCTCACAACCGATGTTGCAGCCTTCAAAAAGGTCGAGGATCACCGAGGTCGAAATAAGACTCCTGGACCATGGTCGGCTCGCATACCGATGTGGCAGTTGTTTAAAGGATCGAGGTTTAATAATGTCGCAATAATAATAATAATAAAGCCAAATTTCGACTCCGGGGTTATCTAAAAAGGATAACCCCTAAATCATGCGAAATTAAAACCTTAATGTGGACCTTATTCTCATCATATCGTCTTTTTAGGAAAGGATTTCAAACTAATTATGGTCTAAACCGGGTTTACTTTATATGAATAAGACATTAACTTATTTGTCACAAAAAATAATAATAATAAAATCTTTAGAGGATTTAGGAATAAGGGAGCAGGAAGTAGTTATGCATCCACAATTAGCATTTATGAGTAGTGTTAGCATCTTAACTTGTATTTAACAATGATTTCATTTTTAAGCTTGGTTTGGGGTGGGTGAAAAATCAAGGACGATGAATTTATCCTTTTAGTATTTCTTGTTCCGTAAAGTTATGATATGTATGAATGATAATAAATGCATAAAAATGGTAAAACGAGGAGCTTTTCAAAACTAGTGATTTCTTAATCCCCTTAGATGAACACTTAGCTACTTTTCAAGGTAAATTAGTCTAGGGGGTGGAAATTTTTGGTTTTCTAAGTGTGTTTATGACATTGCGTGAGGACACGGCAATAGCTTAGTATGGGGGATTTTGGTATGTGCTTAAATACACATACCTTTTACCTAATAAAACAAGCTAAAAAGACCAATAATGAACGAAAATGACATAAAAATGCATTGTATATGTGTGTTTTGTAATTTATGTCTTGCATGTAAACGGATATATCAAATATGGACAAAAATGAAGCAAAACAGACAAAACCGAGCACGGGAATGAAAAAAGCGCAAGAAAACAAAGCCAAAGGCATATTTATCTTTAATGGGCCAACCCGTACCCATTTTAATGGGCCGGGTCAGCCCATTAAGATATTATAGTCACTAAACCTAAAACCAAAATGCCTTAACCGATTTAACCAAAATCCATTTCCATTAAATCAAAATCCAGGCCCAAAACCATAAACCAAGCCCAAGTAAAAAAAACGGGTCAACACACTTTTATAAAACACGGGTCAAACAGTCAAAGTTTACTGTTTATCCCTTTACCCCTTTTCCCTCCATTTTCATTTTCACTCCAAACGAAATAGCAGGGTAAAATCAATCCACACACACGCTCTCCCAACCTTCTAGAAGTACAATCCTAACACCTCTGACATCCTCCATGTCTACGCTGGCAATCCCCAGCAGTTTGATTGGCTAATGGTGCGTGTTAATGATCCAACGACTCAAAAGATGATGATTATGAGGCAGTTAAGATTGGAGGGCTATGATTGAAGAATAGGACTGCATCACTATAAATAAAGGAGTCCTCACACAGTAGAAATTGTCTAGCTTTTTATAGTTGTAGTAGCTTGTTTTAGCTTATTTAGTAATTTAGCTTAATGTTCTTTTTATAAATGTAATTTCCTTATGAAATCCTTGTAATCTCTTTAATATTAATAAAAAGTTCAGTTTCATTTTTAGAGTTTAAATTCTGTTTTCCTTTCAATGCTATTATTGTGTTCAAAATGATTAAATAAGCTCATTACTGTATAAGCTATCATTTAATTAGTTAAGTTTGTTTTAAGCTTAACTAATTAAACTCATTACTCAAAAGGACCTTAAAAAGGGCATGTTAAGCTGTTTTGGATGATAAGCCAGATTGGGATGGGCTTATGGACAATACCAGCTTATCTATGATAAGCTGGAGCTTGTTGATTTAAGCTCTATAAAGCACTTAAGGTCCCTGTTCAGCTGGGACAAAGGCACTTTCTCTTTTCTCTCATTTAAAGCTTAATTTGTATGTTGCTTATTATCTGCTTATTTTAGCTTATTGTCTGCTTATCCTAGTTTATTTGTGCTTATTTTATACAAATATAGCTTAGAATACTTAGTTATTAGTTTTAATCAGTTTATTTCAAGTTTATATTGTTTTGTCCTATCATTAGTTAAATCTGCTTATTTAGTTTAGCTTATCAATTAGTGCTTATCTATCCTTAGTTTTTGCTCAATTGTCCTTAATCTGCTTAGGGATTAATCTGTTTTTACAAATCGTAGCTTAATTCACTCTTTTGTAGCTTTTAAATAGGAAATCAAAACTTAAGGGGGTGTTTGGCACAAGCAGCACTAACATATGTTAGTGTTGCCTAAGCCTCTTTTGTCCCTTAAGTCAATTTCAACAAGCTTAAATTTAGTCTATAAGTCAGTTTTAGTAAGTTTTTAAAGTTCAAATAATAAGTTTAAGGTCTAATATATTCTTGGTTTGAATCTGTGGTTTTCTAGTTTGATAACATAGCTTATTTTGCTTAGATCTTCAATAATGGTTTTTGGTGTTTATTTCATGCTTGATTTGAGTCCATTATGCAGTAGAAATAAGTTAGTTAAAGTTTGCATTTGTCTTTTGAGTTTTAAGTCAAGATTTGTTTAATGTCCTAGTCTAATTTTCATAGTCCAAAAGCCAGTTTTCAATAGCCAATTTGGATTAGACTAAGCTTGTTTTAGGATCTGAATTTGATAGTATAAGTTCATCAGATATTAAGCTTCATCTGTTTTTACTTTTTGAGTTTTTAAATCACCTTATTCAAGCTTAAAATCAGGGCTGCAAATTACCATTTTACATCAAAAAAAATCCAAAAAGAATAGTTTAAACTGTCATTTTCATTTCCTTTTTCTAGCTTAATCTTTTGGCCAATTTTCTTTAATTCAGCTTATTTGTGTTAACTAAGTGCAGTATTTGATCTGTTTTTGCCTTTTAGCTTATTACTATTGCTTATTAAATCCTTTTGAAGTGTCCTTAGAGTCTGCTGTTCTATTGCCTTTAGTATGCTTTCCAGCTTATCTGGCTAGCTTATTTGTTCATCTAAGTGCTTATTAGGACTAGATTTCCATCTGTTTTTAGCTTATTAAAATGTTAAGTGCTCATTCAGTCCAGAAAGATCAAGTAGCCTAAGTCATTTGATAAGCAGTCTTAATTTAGGCTTTTTCAACTGTTTTGCTTTTAAGTTCTTTTTCAGCTTATTTATTTGCTTAATTTCTTGTCATTAGGGCTTATTAGGTATAAGATTAGGTCTGTTTTTAGCTTATTCAATATTCTATTTGCTTATTGAGTCCTAGAGTCCAATCAGTTTTAGCTTAGTGTTAAAAAGCTTAAAAGCCATTTCTGTCACTTTTTCAAATAGCTTTTCCTAGCTTAATTTTAAGTTGTGTCAAAAAGCTTTTTATTAAAGTTTTTCATTTAAGCTTAATCTTTAGCTTTTTCAAAAGAAAAATAAAAAAAATGTTTATCAAAAAGAAAGGTCACAGGGTTTAAACCTGTGACCTCTCCTTCACACACACAAAGCCTCTACCACTATGCCTTTGGGACTTTTCTGTTAAACCTTTGCACTTTTAATTACTTATGCAAGCATTTCAGTTTTTTCTTATTCGTGCCTAATTGCTTATTTTCTGCTTATTTGTTCAGCCACTTTTCCAGTTTTTTATTTTCTTAGATTCTACATAGCTTAAAGTAATTTTCCTAATTTTTCTAGATTTTTAATAATTAGTTTACTATTTTTAACATTTAATTTAGATTAAATTAGTTTTTAATTCATAAAAAATAAAATCAAAATCAAAAAAATATAATTTCTTTTTCAAAAATTATTTTAATTCATTTAGGTTTTATAGATTTGCAATTTGAAGTCTTAGGGTTAAATTTGATGTTTTAGGTATTTAGTCGCTTTTAATTTAGCGTAGAATTTAATAGCTTTAAATGTTTAATTCCCGTTATTTTTAGTTTAGCGTGCCTTTTATTTAGTTTTTCTTGCATTTTTTGAATTAGAAATCAAAAACGAAAATATTCGATATTCAAGCATCAAACAAAACACTTTTGTGAATTTTAAATTCACCTCTTGTCGGGATACGACATTCGGGAGATAAAATATTGTTTGTCCTCAAGCAATTTTCTTATCAAACGGGATACTCTTTATACTATAATTAATTTGAGATATTTATTATATATATTTAATTATATATAGACTATTTGGATCGAATCAAATTTACATCCTCTCTTCATTATCCATATCTCTATCAGTTACATATTTATCAAAATATCAAAAACACAAATCACAATCACAAAAATACCTAAATTTTATAGAAACCCCATTTATCATTATTTTATAAAAACACTAACACACCAAAATCGTCTCCAACCAAAACTAGATCCGGCCACCCGAATCCACCCAAGCTCATCAACGTGTAGCATTGTGACCTGATCTCCTTGCTGGAACTCGAATCCATCAAAGTCGGTTAGATCTGAGTTGTAGATCTGAGTTTTTTATGATGACGTCATTTCACAGAGGGTATTTTCACTCTCGATCATCATAATTGTGACGTCATCATCATCTAATAGATAGGGACGATGATGACGTGTTAAGTTTGTTCAGGCAAGACTACTCACATCGGCGCCGGCAGCACCACCGCCACATCCGTCGTCAGCTTCATCTGAATCCGACCCCGGTGGCGTTGGTTCCTTGAATACTATCTGTAAAGTTGTTAGTGATGTTAAGTTGACTCGAAACATTTACGTTTCCGATAAAGGTAGCTTTTACGTCCTTCCCAAAACCAAAATTGGGAGAAAGCAACTAAGCAACATTTACAATCTCATTCGATGCATACCAGCTGCAAAGTTACTCTTATAGTTGTTCCCAGATACTTTTTTGAATTTTAGCAAACATACGACTTGCCTTGGGTTTGTAATGAAGGTGATTTTCCTTCACCGGCTAGAAGACGGTTGGGTGTTTACAGGCCTTGGGTTTGTACAGGGACGGAGCTAGGAATTGGTATTAAGGGGGGCTCAATTTTTTTCGGTAGTAACATACATTTTTACGATTTAGAAGCTAGATTGAAGTTTGAATCGTTTGACACATGGACGGAGCTAGGAATTGGTATTAAGGGGGGCTCAATTTTTTTTCGGTAGTAACATACATTTTTACGATTTAGAAGCTAGATTGAAGTTTGAATCGTTTGACATACGTGTTCAATGATATTCTTTTCGGTAGTAACATACAATTACTAGATTAGATGAGACATACGTGTTCAATGTATAAAATGGGCAAAGGTTGACGCAAATGATAGCGGGTATGGTTTAATCATTATAGTATAATACCAACTAATGTACCTTTTTTTTCAAAATAGGTTCACTACAATGTTTTAACAGAATTATGATAAATTACAATCTATAAGGGTTAAAGTTGAAATTTTGAATGAAAATAAACCACTGTCATTAAGATATATAGAAACGAATTTTTTATTTGTTTTTTGTGTCATCTTCTTCATAAAAATAGCAGACCTCAAAACCTCCATTAAAAAAAATTAGATTCTTTATCAAATTGCTTCTTGTTTTTATTTCTTCTCACTTAGATGTATGGTGGTTCTTCAATTGTTAGGGGGGGCCGAGCACCCTCCAGCCCCCCACTGGCTCCGTCGCTGGGTTTGTAATCGTTGTGTTGAGGTCATTCCAGATGTGAATAATTATGGAGTATGGGGGATACGATGCCCGTTTACTTGGAAATATGCGAAAATTACCAAACCGGACACATTTCGAAGTTGTTTTCAGGCAGAGGACAAAAAAATGGAATTACGAAATAGGACATACATGTCGCTCAATCAGTTAACTTAAAGTCTGGAGACAAAACAACACATTCAGTATCAGTAAAAAGAACACTATTCTTCTTGTCACACATTTATGAGACACTAAAAAGGTTACACTTTAGTTCCTTTACAAAATACACATCTTCAAAATCCAATTTACCAGTTTTTATTTTACCTTTCCCAGTAATTTTCCCTCCTTTAGAATTACCTCCAAAGGCAACAAATCCTCCATCAATTTCTTCATAATCTATAAGATAGGATCTGTTTCCTGTCATGTGCCTAGAGCATCCACTGTCAATCACTCCTTTATCCTTCAAATCTTGTTGTGGATTGCCCTGCACATAATGGTAGGAAAAATTAGTTTCTTTTAGGGACCTAAGCCATTACTGACTTGGATCTGCCTTGTGCATCAATATAGTCAAATCTTTTAAAGGTACCTCAAACTTCCCACAGCCAAAAAACACTACGTTCACACCATACCACACATTGATGCACCATTGTTTCTGGAGACATGGTCTAAAAATTTGTGCTTTGGTCTCCAAAACCTATTTGTTGAGGCTTCTTTAAAAGCATTTCCTTGTATCACTTGAACAACACTAAGAACTACTTTTGGCCTAGCAGTATTAACTCTTGTTCCCTTAACAGTATTAACCTTTTTAGTGAAATTACTATTATTAGCTGCTGTTATTTTGTTAAAATGCCTTCTAGCAGTTGAATATGCATTATTAATAACATTTTTCATGGGTCCTGCATTATTCACTACTGTTCTTGGTTGAACAATATTAACTAGTGTAGCAGTATTAATTGAAATTGGGCCAGACTTAGTTAAGACTGTTCTTGGAACCATGTTCCTTTTTGGACTGGTGTGGATGTTAATTTAGAGAAATATCTATTTGTTACCCTTTTGAAAATTGGTCCAAAATGGTTTGCAAATCTTCTTTTATTATACCAGATTGCTATAATTTTCAAATGATCCTAAACTACCACATACATGACAAGCTTTGTTGAACTTATCAAAAATCATTCCTAATTTTTGAGACATCTGTTGGTTCTCTGTTTCTCTTTTTCCCCTTTAGGACTATGGGTGTGTTTTGCCTATTTATCAAATGTATGTTTTCCTAGGAGATTATACTTGACTTAGTAGACTTAACAAG
Source organism: Tanacetum coccineum (assembly GCA_026074375.1). Classification (NCBI taxonomy): domain Eukaryota; kingdom Viridiplantae; phylum Streptophyta; class Magnoliopsida; order Asterales; family Asteraceae; genus Tanacetum; species Tanacetum coccineum. Next base: position 26,789 of record BQNB010022641.1, on the reverse strand, counting down.
TTTATATTAGCAAAAAACTAGATTTATTAAAATCTAACTGTTTTAACTTAGGCACATTATCTTCATCACTATCCAGTACTAATCCTTAATAATTGGGGCCTCATTTTCTTCCCTAGCTGTCTTAGGTTCATTTGTCTTAACAGTAGGCTTTTCCAACTATAGATTCATAACAGACTCATTTTAACATCTACAATTCATCTAGGACTAGGATAAACTAATCATGTTTTGGTGGCATAAAATTCCTAGTATAGGGAGGTGGGACAGCATTATACCCTAATCCTATTTTACACTTATCCATTATCTGACTGTCTAGAAGTTTACTTAGGCTTTTTGATGAGTTTTCAATTTTTTGTACTGGAAGTTGAACCTCATTTTTTTCTTTTATGCTCAACTCTAATTCTTTTAAGCTCTGTAATATCTAAATCTTAATAGTTTTCACGTTTTAGAGTTTTATCTCTTCCTCTTACACAGACTAATTTTTTTAAAGACTAACTGCTAGCTTATATTGGATTCTAACCTATTTTATAAGAGATAACTTTTATATAGCTGTTATTAGGTCTTTACTAAATTTTTCATTTTTGCTCTTTGTTCTTTTACACATCTAAACAAGCATGAACAACAATTTGAGTCATTTTAGATACCTCAGAGTTTGTTGAGAAGACTTGTTACATGTTGAAGAATAAGACAATGAGAGTAAAAATTGGTTGGACCTGCTTCTGCTTTGGTACTTCCAATCTAGCCAACAAGCCATCACACTGAGACAATTAATGGCATTTGAAGTAAGTTTCCTAACTAGCACAGTCCTTAGGTAGGCTCCATGTTCTGCTGTCTTGATTCCTGGGTGCCCTGCAATCCTTGCAAAAGTGTCCTTTCTTGTTGCAGTTGATACACTATACCTTGGAATTGTCATCAACCCAATTCTTTCTTTGTTGGGCCATGTCAGCTTCCTTTTTTGTATTCTTTAAGAAATCTTATTGCCCTAATAGTCAGCATGTGCATTGTGTCCACCTCAAATCCATCTTTTAGATCATCAGGTGATTTGTTGTTGATCTTAATTTATCTAGTGTGGAATACTGATTGGGTGCAACAGAGGAATAAATCACATCATCAATCAAATTTTCAACAGTTGTTGAGCTATTAGCAGCGCCCTGAGTGCTAGCAGTATTAACACCCTAATCAGTATTAACTGCTCTAGTTGCACTATTAGTGCTGCTAGAGGACAGAAAGGCTACATTGTGTGAGTTTGTGGTTGAGCTATATGTCCCTGACCTCTGATTCATAAGCCTTCAAATTGTTGAAGAGGTCATCCAAACTCAATGTCTCAATCTCTAATTTGTTCCTCTACACAATAGTATGCATAGTCCATTCTTGTGACAAACTTCTCAAGAACTTCTGATTGATGTCTTCTTGAGGTATAACTTCACCATGCATCTCTAGTTGACTAATTAGCTTTTGAATCCTTTCATAAGTTTGCTCAATCACTTCTGTGCTGGATGCAGCAAAGTTTTCATATTGCTGCTTTAGAAGAATTTTTTTAGTTTTCTTTGTAGCAGTAATTTACTCAAGATCTATCTTAATAGCCTGTATTAGTGTCTTAGCATCCTTCTATGAGTTGAACTTTAATTGATTCTCATTAGGTAAGGCCATCAACAAAGTGCTTCTTGCCTTCAACTCTGCCCTTCTTTGTGCCTTCTCTTCAACATTTATAGGAGGGATAATAGTCTCCTTACCATCAACAGTTTTTGTTACCATAGGTGCATTACCATTTTCTATGATCTCCCATAGAGTGTAATCAATGTACTATAGGTACTGCTTCATCCTCATCTTCTAGAGATTATACTCACAGGTTGAGTTATGGGTAGCTTGATGTTTGAGTAGATTGAGAGCATTGCTTTTAACCAAAGTAGATCTTGTGGGTAGTAAAGGTTTTCTATTCAAAGCTTCTCACAAGCTCTGATACCACGTGTTGATCCCAATAGAATAGATCTTGCTTAGCTTGTATAAGGCTAAGTTGTAATTGAATAATCCTACTCAACTATGATGAACTTTTGATTGTTGAATTCAAAGACTATGCAGAATCTAGTCAATGTTATTAAGACGAATTTCAATGAATGGAAACAGTAATGAATAAAGATCAATAACAAAAGTTTTACCAAAAATTTCAGCCTCACTATAATACTGTACACTCTTAATAATGTTAGGGTCTACAAAACTTGAAGATATGAAAAAATCTATGATTCGACTCTATTTTTGATACGATTTGATACATAGAACTCTATGCCCTATGACCTCCTTTTATACATCAAGGAGTCATAACTGGCTTACAATATTTTCCTAAGTTATCATGATCTTCTAAACAAATAACTTATACATATCTTTTACAAAAATATCTCATACTTATCACATAATCAATCTTTATCTTTTTTTCTGTCTTTATCCATCCCTTGACAGTAGAAACTCTTTCAACAGTCTTAATCTTTTTAGCAGTTGTAACTTTGTACCAGCAGCACTAACTCTCAACACCAACAGTAGTAACTTTTGTACCAACATCACTAACTGAGCACAAGCAGTATTAACTACTTAGAAAGTTTTCTTTAATCATCATCAACAGTACTAAGTTACACTAACAGTAGTAACTTACACTAGCAGTACTAACTACTTAGCATATTTTTCATTAAGATTACTAACAGCATTAATTTATGCTTAGCAGCAGTAACACACACCTGAGCAGCAGTAACCATAAGATCATCAAGAAGTCTTTTAATCCTAACAAATGGACTTAGGTCTTCCTGTTCCTGTGTTTATCAAGGAGATGATCTAATTGTTTGTCTTAATAAGGAAATGGCTTTTCTCATATCTGTAGCTTCTTCTGTAACACCCCCAAAAATGGGTCGCAGCAGAATATGTTTCCGGGAGCGTTACTTCGTAATACCATTGCACAAGACATAAGAGAACGACCTCTAAACGTGTCGTTTGAAAAGAAATCTTGTATTGTTTAGACTCCAATGCACATCAAGTATGTCAAGTAGCTTGTTCACCTAAGAAAAACATGCTTAAAAAGTGTCAACATAAAGTTGGTGAGTTCATAGGTTTGTTTAAGTATAAATGTTAAACCAAAGTTTTGTAAAGTATGTATGATTGTTTCAATCCTTGTATGTTCACCAAAATGTATGTATGAATGTTGTAAATCAAAGAGTTATAAAGTATGCATGACCATTTCAATCCCCAAATAGTCACAAAAACATAAGCATGAATGTTATAAACCAAAGAGTTGTAAAGTATGCATGACCATTTCAATCCCAAATTAGTTACAAAAATGTATGTATAGTTGGACCCTCATTGTTCAAAGTATGTATTGCCACTTTATTCAAGGCAACATAAATATTCTTGTGTGTATAAGACAATGATTACTATTACTCTAAGTTCATGAAACTAATGCGTAGACTCATATATATACCACTTTATTCAAGGCATTGTAAGTGTTTGTGTTCGTATAATTGTTGTGCTTCGACATGCTATAACGTTCGTTTTCCCGGTGATAGCTAATCACCCGAACGGGGCTGTCACATCCGAATAGATCTATTTCATAACATTTACGCTTACCCTCCGAGTAATTAACAGTTCAATCCGCTTAAGCTAATCTGTAATTATTTGGGTAAAAGTAAAGTAATGTCCTTGTTTTCAAAAATAAAGTGAAATAAGCAATGTATATCATCCCAAAATAAGTAATTGAGTGTGTAGACCAGTTTGTAAAACGAATTGTAAATGCACATGTAATAAATTCAAACCCATCATGGAAATGAAGTTGGTAACAAGCATGTTCTCACCCCAAAAGTTGTAAAGTATATGCAAAACAAGTAAAACGTGGAGCTATAAACTCACCTCGAGTTAATGATTATCACAGAATAACAGAAAATGCGTCACGGTATTGACTGAATGCAACCTAATTAAACATAGGTCGTATAAGTACTAAGTACTTTGATTAACAAATACCATATATATTTCTATATAGCTACATCACCATCTAAGTGTATTTGTAAAACAACACTTATAAAGTAAAAACGTTTATAAATATTACTTTAGTAAAAACGGCGTAACTTTCTCGTTTTGAGTCCGTTTCTTACGTTTCTTATGTCCACGCTTTCGTATTAAGACGAATTATCAAAATATTACATTTTCCTATTTTCAACCTACCGGCGAACAGTACTTTTTACTGTTCATATACTTTTATAAATCTATTTTTATAAAATTAATCGTCGTAAACTCGTAAATGTCGTATCTTATTCGTTTTAACTTTGTTTTTAGTGATTCTTTCGAGTACGTCATTGAAATTAAAAGTTCTATCAAAGTATGATATTTTTCAAAAATATATATCTGAGATGAATAGTAAATTTTACTGTTCATAGTTTAGAACATTATTTTTATAAACTTTAATTATCATAAACGTGAAAAATTCATAACTCCTTCGTTATTGATCAAAAAATTATGATTCTTAATTTTTTGGAATCCTAAAAATATGTACTATCTGAGAAAAATAACCAATATTTCATATCAGAAGTGGTTTGCAAATTGTTTTTATAAAATTTCTTTTATAAACTCGTTTATTATCGTATAACTTGTAAATTACGTATCTCCGTTATAAATCGGTATTTCGAGTTTCTTACCCTTTTGGAATCCTCATGAGATGTAGTATTTTATAAAAATATAATATAAATACTTTTTATTTCGAATTCTAACAAAAGGTTTTGGTCATTTTGTATAAATATGATTAAAACTAGATTTTATACCTTTTTAGTTTAGCCACTTTGTTACAAGTCCATTACAACACTTAATATCACTTGTCTTACATCCTTAGGGTTCTTAGTCCATGATTTGTCCATATATTATCCAGGAATCACAAGATCCATAAGTCTACATACTTATTTTGTTCATGAACTTTTATAAATGCACCTTTTAGTAATAGTTTACTATAACTTTATACATAAAAAATTATTGTACATTTACTTTCTTCCATTATAACATGATATTAATATCAATATAACATATGTAAAAGTATACCAAATCTCAAACAAGTGTAAAAATCCATTTTACAAGTAAATAAGTTCCTTAGATGGTGATTAACTATACAAACATTATATATGCATAAAATCACAAATGTAAAGAGATTAAGGTTTTTAGATAACCTTAATATGATGTAGGATGAAGAACAATGATGATCTTTAAACCTTGTTAGTACTTAACCCAAGCTTCAAGTCTATAGAAAACCTAAATCTAAAGACACCTAATGTAGACTTCCTTGCTTTAACTCTTGTAACCCCAACCAAACTTCTCAATACCATCGGGATATCTTTATTTATGTTGTAGGATTACTTTGAAATGTGGTAAATAAATTTGGTATGGATTATGTATGTTGTTTATGTTTGGCGTTTTGAGCCGTGGCATATGAGGGAGAAAAAGGGAGAGATTGTGTTGTTTTCACCTTAAGGAATGAAGTGTATGTGTTTCTTATCTAGTTGCTAGATTATATACCATGAAGACTTAGTCAAGATTGCTTAGAAAGTCTAGGGAGAAGATGAGGAATTCAAGGAATGAAAAGACCAAGTTACTAGTCATAGTTGGTAAAACATAAAGAGTTGAAATTGGTACAAGACTTTTAGCAAGATTTTAAGATATTTTCTCTTATGATCTCATCCATATCCAGCCATATATAGATATATATGATGAAGTTTTGTAATTTTTGAGTATTAGATATAATTGTGGGAATTTGGTTGAGTATAGATAGGTATTGGTGCTTCCTGTTATGCCTAAATGTATTTAATTGCGAAACGTATATGTTTTACGTAACCAATAAAAATAAAATATTAAAAGTTGATTATTACTTTCGTAAAAATAATATATTGCTTGCTTGACGTAAACTTTAATTTGTTTGATATCCGTTTACGTTGATTGTTGATTTTTAGTTTACGCGATTTAACTTAACGATTAAAATTAAAAGCAAATGCGTAGAAGTTTAAAATAAATAGTTGAATATTTATTGACGTAACAGATGTGAAAAATGTGAATTGTTACAGTCTCCCCGTGTTAAAAAAATTTCGTCCTGAATTTTGTTTGAGTTGCCTCCCCGAATGGTGTTAATGAAGAGATGTGTAAGAAATCTTTTATTTTTATTTTTATAGGTGAACAGTAACCCAACGGTCGTGAACAGTGTCCCAACGGCTATGAACAGTAACCCCAACGGTTACTTCCTCCCTTTAAATACCAAATTTTTATCCTCCATTTCTCCATACAACACTTAATCTTTCACTTACATTTCTCTTATCCAAACCTCTCAAAATGTTGCATATCATCACACTCTTGGCGATGGCGAGCGCGATAGCACTCGGCATTTATCTTGCCTACATCCCGTACGAAGAAGATTCTCAGTATTTGGCTATAATCCTTGGGCTCCTTACACCGATCATCATCCTAGCTATTGGCGTGGATCTCTTTTAGAAAGAATAGATATTATTGTTAGGGAGGGTTGTAATAAAACTTGTATTTCCTTTATGTTGTTATGTAATCTTATTTCTAAGATAATAAACGGATGTTGTGACAATAAATCTATTTGTTATTTTTATTTATCTCTTTCGATAATTTCGTTACCATGCTTGGTAACTCGTTTGCACTTCCCTTCTAAATTGCTTTAACTTTAGTGTTCAAGATTAGTGACATTGGTTTAATATTTATTGTGGCCACCAAGGCTCGGCTTATAGTGGCTTATTCATTCCCTTCGGCTTAACGTGTCAGTTATAATTTTTTTTGTCTTTATATAGTAAGGTGGTGTAAGAGTTTACTTAGTTTTTATGATTATTAGTTTGGTTCCTCGTGATAAATACCTTTTATGAATACGCACATAAAACTTGATATAAATAGAAAATTGTTTATTGACAAGAAGTTTTAAGGTGACTACTCTTAGCATGGCATGGTCCTTCTTGAATTATACATAGTTGATCAGGCCATGTATAATTGAGGACTAACAATGCATTGCTCATTTTCGTCAAAATAGCGTTATGATTTCATGATATTTGTGAGAGTGGGTTGCACAATTAATTTAGGGAGTTAAAGTAAAATTGGCAAAATTTTCATAATACGATAATTCGATAGATAGTGGGTTTCATTGTTTTCCCTCCAAGATACTACATAGTTTTCTTGATACTATAACTTCTAATACAAGCTAATACATAATTCCTAAAACAAGGTGTCTATGGGTGACGTCCGAGCTAACTGGTGACTAACTCCTGGAGCTTCCTGAAGTTCTCTCAGTCTTGTCGCTGTGACTACTGAACTGAAGCCAACTGTCGCTTCATCTCCCTACGAGTCCTCCTCTCTTGGCTACGAGTAACCGTCTCGATAGCCTCTATGGTCCTAATCTTACCACGCAGAGAAGCATTCTCTGCTTCGGCCATACCCATCCTGAACCTCAATGTACTCATCTCCTTCTCGAGGGTCACCCCTTGCAAAATGCTCAAGAATGCCTCGTATAGCCTCCCCGTGTTGGGCTTGTGTCCTCGCAATGGCCGCTGCAGGAAAAGCAACTGCAGCAACAGGCTCTGGGTAAATGATATCCACTCTAATATCGATCGGGTCCTCGAGATTCTACTCTGCAGAGAAAAGAATAGTAGGTGCAGCCATATCCTGCACAAGCAAAAGTTTATATAAATCGCCTTTATATGAAACCATGTAGGATGTGTGCAGTATGGAAAGTAAACATGATGCAAGATGATGCCTGGTGAATGAATAATGCACTCATGGCAAGGATGGAAATGTGTTATGGCGAAATGGAATGCATCATGGTATGAATGGATGATGGTATGAATGATGGTATGAATGGATGATGGTAAGATATCGTATTCGATAGCTTAATGTTTAGGTAGCATTTAGGACCTACGAGCTTATAGTACTACCTTATCTTAAGAAATGTTCTAGTATTTATATAAATAATCCTTATATAAATAATTGTAGAGCATGTGTGAAAGAACGTAAACACATCTTTGTATATATCTATGCAAGACCCTCACAGTAATCTACGTACTATAATATGAACACGTATATGAATCATGTAAGCATCTAGTATGACTAACTAATGCAACAAAGTATGTCCCGTAAAAACCCTTTTAAAAATGTGATTGTTGAAATGGTTATAGTCTAGGTAAGATATGTAACCTAGTTATCTATAACCTTGGCTCTGATTACCAATCTGTAACACCCCCAAAAATGGGTTGCAGCAGAATATGTTTCCGGGTGCGTTACTTCATAATACCATTGCACAAGACATGAGAGAAAGACCTCTAAACGTGTCATTTGAAAAGAAATATTATATTGTTTAGACTGCAATGCACATCAAGTATGTCAAGTAGCTTGTTCACCTGAGAAAAACATGCTTAAAAAGTGTCAACATAAAGTTGGTGAGTTTATAGGTTCGTTTAAGTATAAATATTGAACCAAAGTTTTGTAAAGTATGTATGACTGTTTCAATCCTTGGATGTTCCCCAAAATGTATGTATGAATGTTGTAAATCAAAGAGTTATAAAGTATGCATGACCATTTCAATCCCCAAATAGTCACAAAAACATATGTATAGTTGGACCCTCATTGTTCAAAGTATGTATTGCCACTTTATTCAAGGCACCATAAGTGTTCGTGTTCGTATAATTGTTGTGCTCTGACATGTTATAACGTTCATTTGTCCGGTGATAGCTAATCACCCGAACGAGGATGTCACACCCGAATAGATCTATTTCGTAACGTTCGTGCTTACCCTCTAAGTAATTAACAGTTCAATCCGCTTAAGCTGATCCTTAATCATTTGGGTAAAAGTAAAGTAATGTCCTTGTTTTCAAAAATAACATGAAACAAGCAATGTATATCATCCCAAAATAAGTAATTGAGTGTGTAGACCAGTTTGTAAAACGAATTGTAAATGTACATGTAATAAATTCAAACCCATCATGAAAACGAAGTTGGTAACAAGCATGTTCTCACCCCAAAGGTTGTAAAGTATATGCAAAACAAGTAAAATGTGGGGCTATAAACTCACCTCGAGTTAATGATTATCATAGAATAATAGAAAATGGGTCACGGTAATGACTGAATGCAACCTAATTAAACATAGGTCGTATAAGTACTAAGCACTTTGATAATCTAATACCATATATAATTCTATATAGCTACATCACCATCTAATTGTATTTGTGAGATAACATTTATAAAGTAAAAACGTTTATAAATATCACTTTAGTAAAAAAAATGGCGTAACTTTCCCGTTTTAAGCTCGTTTCTTACGTTTCTTATGTCCACGCTTTCGTATTAAGACGAAGTATCAAAATATTACATTTTCATATCTTCAACCCACTGGTGAACAGTACTTTTTACTATTCAAACATTTTTATAAATTTATTTTTATTTATTTAGTTATCGTAAAAGTCGTATCTTGTTCATTTTAACTTCGATTTTAGTGATTCTTTCAAGTACGTCTTTGAAAATAAAAGTTTTATCTAACTAATGTATTTTTCCAAAATGTATCTGAGATGAATAGTGATTTTTACTGTTCATAGTTTATAAAATTATATTTATAAACTTTAATTATCGTAAATGTGAAAAATTCATAACTCCTTCGTTATTGATCGAAAAATTATGATTCTTAATGTTTTGGAATCCTAAAAATATGTACTATCTGAGAAAAATAACCAACATTTCATATCAGAAGTGGTTTGCAAATTGTTTTTATGAAATTTCTTTTATAAACTCGTTTATTATCGTATAACTTGTAAATTACGTATCTCCTTCGTTATAAATTGGTTTTTCGAGTTTCGTACCTTTTTGGAATCCTCATGAGATATAGTATTTTATAAAAATATAAAATAAATACATTTTATTTCAAATTCTAACATAAGGTTTTGGTCATTTTGTATAAATATGATTAAAACTTGATTTTATACCTTTTTAGTTTAGCCACTTTGTTACAAATCCATTACAACACTTAATATCACATGTCTTACATCCTTAGGGTCCCTAGTCCATGATTTATCCAAAGATTGTCCAGGAATTACAAGATCCATAAATCTACATACTTATTTTGTTCATGAACTTTTATAATTGCACCTTTTAGGTAACTTGTTTATATACACTTTTTATACATAAACCATACTTGTACATTACTTATACTTCCATTATAACATGATATTAACATCCATATAACATATGTAAAAGTGTACCAAATAACAAACAAGTGTAAAAATCTATTTTACAAGTAAATAAGTTCCTTAGATGGTGATTAACTATACAAACATTATATATGCATAAAATCACAAATGTAAAGACATTAAGGTTTTTAGATAACCTTAATATGAAGTAGGATGATGAAAAATATGATTTAAACCCTTGTATAGCTACTTAACCCAAGTTTCCAAGTCTATGAAGACCCTAAATCTAAAGAAACCCTAATCTTGAACCTTCCTTGCTTTAACACTTGTAAACCCCAAACCAAACCTTCTAAACACCTTAGGATATCTTAGATATGTTGTCGGATTACTTGGAAATGTGGTAAATAAATTTGGTATGGATTATGTATGTTGTTTATGTTTGGCCGTGGGTTTGAGAAGGAGAGAAAGAGAGATTATGAAGTTTCTCACCATAGAAATGAAATGTGTGTGTGTATATTTCTAGTTGCTAGCTTAAATACCATGAAGACTTAGTCAAGATTGCTTAGAAAGTCTAGGGACAAGATGAAGAATTCAAGGAGTAAAAAGACCAAGTTACTAGTCATAGTTGGTAAAACATAAAGAGTTGAAATTGGTACAAGACTTTTAGCAAGATTTTGAGATATTTTCTCTTATGATCTCATCCATATCCGGCCATATATAGATATATATGATGAAGTTTTGTAATTTTTGAGTATTGGGTATAATTGTGAGTATTTGGTTGAGTATAGATAGGTATTGGTGCTTTCAGGTATGCCTAAATGTATTTAATTGCGAAACGTAAACGTTTTACGTAACCAATAAAAATAAAATATAAAAAGTTGATTATTACTTTTGTAAAAATAATATATTGGTTGCTTGACGTAAACTTTAATTTGTTTGGTATCCGTTTACGTTGATTGTTGATTTTTAGTTTACGCGATTTAACTTAACGATTAAAATTAAAAGCAAATGCGTAGAAGTTTAAAATAAATATTTGAATATTTATTGACGTAACAAATGTGAAAAATGTGAATTGTTACATCTTTAATGTTCCATTCAACCAACAATCAACTTAGAACTTCCTCTAATCCAAGAAACCAGGCCACCATTCAAGATGGCAGGGTTATTGTGCAACAAGTTCAATGGAGGCAAGGACAAAGTTATGCTAGTACTGGATATAAGGGTAATGCTACTAGTTCTGGGGGAAATAATGCAGGAGGACAAACAAGGGTGGTTAAATGTTATAACTGTTAAAGGGAAGGTCACATGGATAGGCAATGCACTCAGCCGAAGAGGCCTAGGAACGTTGCATGGTTTAAGGAAAAGACAATGTTGGCTGAAGCACAAGAATCTGGACAAATTTTGGATGAAGAGCAACTAGCATTTTTTGCAGATCCATGCATTCTAGATGGTCAAGCTGCTCAGACAACCATTCCAAACAATGCTGCTTTCCAGACTAAGGATCTTGATGCTTATGACTCTGACTGTGATGATGTCTCTAATGCAAAGGCGGTTCTGATGGCTAATCTTTCCAACTTTGGTTTAGACGTTATGTCAGAGGTATCTCATTTTGAACCTTATCATACTGATATGGATAATCAAAGTGTGCATGCAATGCAGAGTTTTGAACAAACACCAGTTATTGATTTTACAGATAATAAGATAATGAGTGATAACAATATCATTCCGTACTCTCACTATTTGCAAGAACACAACAAGCAGCTGTTCAAGACAATAATTTGTATACACAACAAGATTCAATGATTTTATTTGTGATTGAACAAATGTCTGAATAAATGATTAATCATGTAAATAATTGGGAAAAAGCTAACCATGAAAAGATTAATGAATCCTTAACCGCTGAGCTTGAGAGATATAAAGAATGAGTCAAAACTTTTAAACAACGTCTTAATATTGATTTAAGCACACATGAAAAAATGATTGATTCTCAAATGGATGATATTATTATAGAAAAGCTTGAACTTAAGCAGCAAATTGACTCACTTGAACAAAATCTTTCTAATCAAATCAAAGAAAAGGAATCTTTATTGCAAACATTTACTGTTTTTGAAAACAAATCCAAAGAAAAGGAAAGTAAATATATGGATAAAGAAATTGATTTAGAAAAGAAGATTAAGGAACTAGATAATATTGTTTATAAAGTGGGTCAATCTGCTCAAACAGTGCACATGTTAACAAAGCCATAAGTTTTTTTTATGATGACACTCACAAAAAAGCTCTTGGTTATCAAAATCTGTTTTATCTCAAGAAAGCTCACCGGATTAAGCCAACCTTGTATGATAGTAGTGTCATATCTAGTCAACATGCTGCTAGTCCTGTGATTGATGATGAAGAGACATTGATTTTGGAAGAAGTATGTCGATCCAAAATGCTTGCAAAACAAGATGACCCAATGTCAAAAGAAAATAAAGTTAATACGACTCCAATTAATTATGTTGAGTTAAATCGATTATCTAAAAATTTTGGTAAACGTTTTGTTCCACAACAAGAACTAACTAATGAACATTTGGTTACAAACTTCACGCCCTAATACTGACCAATCTTCTTCGTCACCTGTCAAAATTGAGGCTCCTAAGGTAAGCCTGGTTAATATAAGCCTTAAAAAGGTTAAATACCACCTTGGCCAATTTGACACTGTAGTGAAAAAGTGGATTACACCTGATGCTATAACAGAAGGGGAATGGGGTTTGAACACACTAAAGCTGTTTTTCTAAAAGAAATTATTCCATTTTTAAAGACATTAAAAGACATATTCAATGATTTTTAAAAGATCTTTTAAATGAGGTAACAGAAGTACAAACAATTTTTAACCAGGTGGAAGCTGCTGTTCAACAGTGTTCTTTAGACAAACAGTGTTTTGAAATAGTTAAGAAATAACTTTTTTTTTTGGAAAATGATCGACTCTTACAACAAATCATGTCTCAAGATGTTTTGCTTTCTGTTATGAATTCTACTACTCTTAATGGTGAATCTGTGAATCTAGGTATGCAAAGAAGTGAATCTTATGATTAGTGTTTTGATCTTGATGTTGAGCTTTTGAAATCACAAAATGCATATAATGATCTTTCGAAAAGTTACTCACAACTTGAAAAATATTGCATTTCTCTTGAGTTAACAATGCAACTCAATCAAGAAATTTTTCAAAAGGAATCATTCAGTAATAATCAAAATGCTCTTGAAATTCTAGAATATTTTGAAGATAATGTTTTGAAAGCTCAGCAACAAGCTAAAACACTACAATTTGTAAGTTGAAGAAACATATCAAATCAATGAGAGAAAATATCAAGGAAAAGAAAGTCAAACATGAAATGGATGAAACTGAGACCATAAACATTGAATTGGAGCATAATGTGGCCAAATTACTCTCTAAAAATAAGCGTTTGCATAAAGAAATTAAACATTTGAAAAAGATTTACAAAGATTAATTTGATTCGATTAAAAAGTTACATGCTCTTTCTAAAGAACACTGTGACTCTTTGATTGTTCAATTGAACTCTAAATCTATAGAAAATGCGGATTTAAAAAGTCAAATTCAAGAAAAGGATAACAACATTACAAAGTGAATTAAGAAGATTAAAAGGATAAACATGTGCTTGATAATGCCACCACAATAACTAATGCCACCACTATTGCTCCAGAAATGTTCAGGTTAGATATAGAACCTCTTTCTCATATACTTAAGAACAATAGGGATGCCCATGAGGATTATCTAAAGAATACTATAGAAAATATTGGTACCATACATGGACTTGTAGAACACGCTAGAAAACAGAATCCTAGTGAACCACTCTTAGACTCTTCTTGCAAGTTTACAAAACATGTTCAGGAATTGTTAGTATATGTTTCTCAAACATGCCCTAGTTTCACAAAACCTAGTGAGGAATTGGTAGCTATCACACCTATGAACAAAGTCAAGAAAGTTAGGTTTTCAGAACCTCTCACATCCTTGAGCAACATTCATAAACAGGTAGAGTCATCTAAAACACCAGATTCTAACACACATGTGTTGCCTTCTACAGGATTGAAGATTTCTACTAGTGCTAGTAGATCACAACCTACATGTAATAAAAGGAATGATAAGATCTCGCAATCACCAAGTAGCAACATGAAGAATAAAGTAGAAGTCTAACGTAGGAGAGTTAAATCTAAGTCTAATAAAAAGAATCGTGTTAAAGACCCTATTTATGATGCAAATGTTAAGCATACTATGATAAATGCGAATTTTAAGTTAATTTGTGTTAAATGTAAACAATGTATGTTTGATGCAAATCATGATATGTGTTTCCTTGATTTTGTGAATGATGTGAATGTGCACTCTAAATCTAAGTCTAATAAGAAAAGTGAACAACATAATAATTGGAAACCTACGGGTAAAGTGTTTACTAAAGTAGGACATAAATGGAAACCAACAGGAAGACTTTTCACTATAGTTGGTAACTCATACCCTTTAACTAGGATCACTCCTACGAAAGTAGTGCATCTTAAGGAAACCACTTCTAATTCAGGTGAAAAACAAAAACAAGAGATTAAAGTCTATAGCAGGAGACCCAAACAAGTAAAATCAGTAGGTTCGAGTAAAAAAGCTAAGATGGTAGAATCTAAAATTGTTAACAACTCGAAACCCACTCATTTGTGGGGATTCATTGCTACAGATGTTCCATCTTCTTCTTCTATTGTCAGTGACAGGTTGTCCAGATTGTTCTTTGGTATCTGGACTTTGGATGCTCAAAACATATGACAAGGAATCGCTCTCAACTCATGAACTTAGTTAGTAAATTTATAGGAATTGTTCAATTCAGAAATGACCAAATTGCAAAGATAATGGGGTATGGTGATTATCAACTGGGAAACGTAATTTTCTCAAGGGTATACTATGTTAAGGGGCTCGGACATAATTTGTTTTCTATTGGACAATTTTGCGATGCGGATCTTGAGGTTGCTTTTCGGAAAAACACTTGCTTTATTTGAAATTTAGAAGGTGTTGGTTTACTTTCAGGATCCAGAGTCATAAACTTGTACACAATTTCTCTTAATGACATGCTAAAGACTTCTCCGATCTGTCTACTATCCAAAGCTTCAAAGACTAAGACCTGGTTATAGCACCGTCGGTTATCTCATCTCAACTTTGGTACTCTTAACAAGCTTGCCAAAGACGGTCTTGCAAGAGGCATTCTAAAGCTTAAATTCAAGAAAGATCATCTGTGTTAAAGGATGAAGCTCCTGATGCTATCATCAAGTGCATAAAAAATATTCAAGTTCGTTTGAATGCTACAAACCGTAATGTTAGAACAGATAATGGAACTGAATTTGTCAATCAGACTCTTCGAGAATTTTATGAAAATGTCGGCATCATGCATCAAACATCTGTTGCTCGCACTCCTTAACAAAACGATGTTGTCGAAAGACGAAACTGGACTCTAGTGAAAGCTGCCTGTACAATGTTGATATTTTCAAAAGCTCCATTATTTTTGTGGGCCAAAGCAATCAATACAGCTTGTTATACCTAAAATCGTTCCCTGATCTGTCTTTGGTACAACAAAACTCCATATGAGCTGATGCACGAAAAGAAGCCGGATTTATTGTTTCTTCATGTCTTTAGTTCACTCTGTTATCCGACCAATGACAGTGAGGATTTAGGTAAACTAAACTCAAAGGCCGATATTGGTATTTTTGTTGGTTACCTACCCACAAAGAAAGCTTTTAGAATCTATAATAGGAGAACCCATAAAATTATGGAAACTATTCATGTGACGTTTGATGAGCTGACAGCTATGGCTTCTGAACAATTCAGTTCAGGACCTGGACTTCAAGTTATGACTCCTACAACATTAAGTTCATGACTCATTCCAAAACATGTTCCTCAACAACCTTTTAATCTACTAAACAGAAATGATTAGGATCGTTTGTTCCAACCCATGTTCGATGAATACTTCAACCCTCCACAAAGTGCTATTTCTCTTATTCTAGTAGCTACTGCACCAAGAGCTGTTGAAATAGCCGGTTCACCTTCATCAACAACCATTGATCAAGATGTACCTTCATCAAGTACTTCATGATGTCAAGTTTTATATACGCAAAAATATACCATATATATATATCTCCAAAAGAGCAATTAAGAACTTTCCTAAAGTCTTTCTTAAGAAAAGCTCACTCTAAAAGATATATATAAACTGCTTTGTCGGACGACTCTGGCAGTACTAAAATTCAACAAGCAGTACTAACCTTTCTTGGAAGTACTAAAACTTTTCATTGTTGCTCGAACAACATCAATATACAAAGCAAGCAGGACTAATATACTCGAACACTATAAACCTTCATACCTTGGAAGCATTAATTAGAGATTCACTTTATGTTGGCAGTCTAATATCTCTTATCTTTTCATCTTGATCATGCACATGTTATAACAGTAGCATAAGGTACTACCAACAGTAGTAATATGAAGCCCACCAATAGTAATAACATATAGCTGTTGTGCTCGAACAGTATCAACTATTCACAAACATGTATGCACTTGTTATCTCATCTTGAATTGCAACGAACACAATAACAATATTGACTTTGCTTTACAAGCTGCCATATTAAAAAAAAAACAGAATTATAACAGATCACATCTTTTATAACTCAATCACTTATTTATTTAAATCCCATCAAAGTCGCATGTTTGACCAAACCAACACATAGCTAACAGCTGTAATAGATCTCTTCTTTCTTCATGTTGAGATCGTATCATTAAAAATTGACAGCACAAAATCAAATCACAATAATGAAGGTCCAGCGTTATGAATGATTCACCAATGAACCTTTATAATAGAGCATATCATCACGTAGATTACCCCATATGATATATTTACAAAAGCTTGAATCATTGAACCTGCCACCTGCTGTCATATTGCTATCCGCTGCTACGAACTATCTTTACTCTATACATAAGATTTCACACATTACATCATCGATACAATGTTCATGAATCATGATCAAACAAATTATGACTCATTAACTGTTGATTTAGGGTTTCTTTAAAGAACCTGCTGTATGCAGCAAACCCTACTCATTCTTGAAAACGTGAAATCTTCAATGATTACGTGTACAACAATCCACGATGCTGATAACACATGTGGAGCATCAAATAACAACATAAGAAAGATCATGTAATAACTTCATGTACAAGCATCGAAACCTAATAAAATCTATCATGATGTACGATCCGAATTATGTTTATCAAATTACCGAATTAAAACAACTTCAAAGCAAAAATTCCGATACCTCCCTTTTCTTACATAACATTCGATACAATAAACCTTGTAGAATCCCTATATAACCAAGAGCAACCTCTCTGATACAATTGATAAGATCAATTTAAAGCTCAAGATTTATTAGACTTATATATCTAGGATGAACAATCAGCAATTGATTGATAACACGCCAGCGAATAATAATAGAACACAATCAAAAGTTATCACAAAGGGGGGTTTTTTTATGAACGATTCCCTATAACACCAACTATAACTTGGGGCAGACACCAACAACAATGGTGGTACTATTTGACTCTTTATCAGTCGACTTGCTATCTAACTATCTACGACTCTCATTGGAAGCTCTAGTTTTCTATGGATCGATATCTAAACCATATGCCTGATAATCTCTTTATATAGAGAGATATCAAGGCTTACAATAGAAGATAAGAACAAACAATATATTTAAAACATTTAAGAATATCTTCTGTATCTTTATCATTATAAGGAGATCTTATGAAATCTTTATCTTTATCTTCATGTGCTCCACCAGCTTGAAGATTTCTTTAATTACAATTTTAGTCCTTTTGTTTCATTCTTATATTTAACAACTGACTCGTCAAATCAGAATCCACCAAATTCGTTAGAAAATTTTATGGAAACTATTCAGATTTCAGAAATGACCAAGTTGAAAAGATAATGGGGTATGGTGACTATCAGCTCGGGAACGTAATTATCTCAAGGTTGTACTATGTTGAAGGGCATGGACATAACTTGTTTTCTGTTGGATAATTTTGTGACGCGGATCTTGAAGTTGCTTTTTGGCAAAACACTTACTTTATTCAGAATTTAGAAGGTGTTGATCTACTTTCAGGCTCCAGAGACACAAATTTGTACACAATTTCTCTTGATGACATGCTAAAGACTTCTCCGATCTGATTATCAAAAGCTTCAAAGACTAAGAGCTGGTTATGGCACTGTCGGTTTTTATCTGCATCTCACTTTGTAACTTAACAAGCTAGCCAAAGACGGTCTTGCACGAGGCATTCCAAAGCTTAAATTTCAAAAAGATCATCTGTGTTTAGCATTTGCATTAGGAAAAAGTAAGAAATCCTCTCATCAACCCAAAACTGAGGACACTAACCAAGAGAAACTATATATTTTGCATATGGATCTTTGTGATCTGATGTGTGTGGAGAGTATTAACGGGAAAAAGTATATATTGGTGATTGTTGACTATTAATTCCTAGATTACTTGGGTTGCCAAATTTCTGAGATCAAAGACGAAGCTCCTGAGCTCTCATCAAACATAAAAAATATTCAAGTTCGTTTGAATGCCACTGTCCGTAACGTTAGAACAGATAATGGCACTGAATTTGTCAATCAAACTCTTCGTGATTTTTATGAAAAGGCATTTCGCATCAAACTTCTGTTGCTCGCACTCCTCAACAAAACGGCGTTGTCGAAAGACAAAACCAAACTCTTGTGGAAGTTGCTCCCACAATGTTGATATTTTCAAAAGCTCCTCTATTTCTATGAGCCGAAGCAATCCATACAGCTTGTTATACCCAGAACCGTTCCTTGATCCGTCTCAGCTACAAAAAAAGTCCTTATGATCTGATGCACGACAAGAAGCTAGATTTATCATTTCTTCATGTCTTTGGTTCACTCTGTATTCCGACCACTGACAGTAAGGATTTGGGTAAACTAAATGTAAAGGATGATATTGCTATTTTTGTTAGTTACGCGCCCACAAAGAAAGCTTTTAGAATCTATAACAGGAGAACCCGGAAAATTATGGAAACTATTCATGTGACGTTCGATGAGCTGACAGCTATGGCTTCTGAATAATTCGGTTCGGGACCCGGGCTTTAATCTATGACTCCTGCAACATCCAGTTTAGGACTTGTTCCAAACCCTATTCCTCAACAACCTTGTAATCCAACAACAGGAAATGATTAGGATCATTATATCCAACCTAGTTTGAATGAATACTTCAATCCTTCCACCGAGTGCAATTCTTTAGTCTAGTAGCTGCTGCACCAAGAGCTGTTGAAATAGCCGGTTCACCTTCATCAACGACCATTGATCAAGATGCGCCTTCATCAAGTACTTCATCAACTAACCAACAACAAAAATCCTCAATCATCTCACAAGGTGTTGAAGAACCTATACCAAATGCACTTTTTGACGATCCATGTCATGAACCTCTTCATGATGTTTCTACTTCTTAAGAATCGTCATCAAATGCGCAGTCCTATCACTCTCCACTAGAACTGATTGGTAGATAGAGTAAGTATCATCCATTGGGAAACATGATTGGTAACCCGTCTCGACCAGTCTCTACTAGAAAGCAACTCAAAACTGATGCCATGTGGTGTTACTTTGATGCCTTCCTAACTTTTGTAGAACCAAAGAACTTCAAACAAGCCATCCTTGAACCATCATGGATTGATGCTATGCAAGAAGAAATTCATGAATTTGAAAGACTACAAGTTTGGGAATTGGTGTCGTGTCCAGATAAAGTCATGTTGATCAAATTGAAGTGGATCTTTAAGGTCAAAAAGACAAATTTGGTGGGGTTCTCAAGAACAAGGCTAGATTAGTTGCTCAAGGATTCAGGCAAGAGGAGGGAATTGACTTTGAGGAATCATTTGCACCGGTTGTAAGAATAGAGGCCATCTGTATCTTCTTAGCAAATACCGCCAACAAGAATATGACGATCTACCAGATGGACGTCAAAACGGCTTTCTTAAATGGAGAGCTCAAGAAAGAGGTCTACGTTTCTTAACCAGAAGGATTTGTTGATCAGGACAACCCATCACATGTGTACAAGCTCAAAAAGGCCCTTTATGGTCTCAAACAAGCACCACGTGCATGGTACGACATGCTGTCACCACTATTGCAAATTAGTCGTAATGCAACAGATCCTTTAAGACCCCTCGTGTCCCCGAGTGGAAGAAGTTATAGTCTCGTGATGGTTTCCAGCGAACATACCCACAAAGTTCGATAAATTCTTTTGGATGCAGAACAACGGAGATAACGCGACGAACACCGTTCCAAATGTTGTGACATACTTAAAGACTGGAAAATTTTTTTGTTTTATATAAATCTTTTAGTTTTTTAATTAATACTTACTATGAACAAACTACTATTATTATTATAACTTTAAACTTAATTTAAGATTCCTTATGAACGGGTTTCAAGTGTGGAATGACCACTCTAAAAGGTATAGGGGTATGGTTAATTTTATGGAGTGTACTCACGTAGGATACACATTTGTATTTTTATTACCACTGATTGCCCTTTTTTTTGATGTCTAAAATAGGTTTAATCTTTTTTTCATTTTAATGTCAACATGAAGGAATGGTAGGTATATCTTTTTGATTTTCCAGAGAATCCTCGGACATTTTTTCACACTTCTTCCTTGATACCGGCATTCACTTGTTTCCGGTGTTGAGCTTGAAGGAGGTTAGGTGGCTCAGTCCAATCGTTTGGTTCTAAAGATATTTTTTAGAGATTAACGACCACTCATCCATGTTTATCTTGTTCCCATCATTTTTTAATTTTAATTTGGAAATTCTTTTCATTTTGCTTTATTTTTAAAATCATATCGTTAACATTGTTTTTGAAAAACATATTTGTAACTCTTTGACCATCCAAGAATTTAGTGATTGATTTTTCAAGATCTGTTTTAGCTTGAGGCTCTTGGTTGACGGTTTTAGACTTTTTGTTGGGTAAAACACCGTAGTTTTACGATCGTCGCTGTTACATATGCAGTTTCCAAATGAACAGTTCTATGCTATGGGATACCTCATATGAAAATCTTCGAGATCATTTCTTCACTTCATTGTTTAATTCTGTTGGGGCCGATTTCACAGAAGCATTAGGAACATAAAAGTAATGGACGAGAAAATAAACGAATTATGAGAATCTTGGTTTTGATAATCTTCAGATGGGATTAATATGCTTTCATTGACAGTTCACGACGACATCAGCTTGCACTTTGTTTAGGTGGATTTTAGGATCGTGGTTATGTCCTCTAAGGGCCTGATAATTTTGTTTACGGCATCTCATGCAATCACCCTCATATTTAATCTCTGAATTGAGATCTATTTTTATATTTTATTGAGCTTTCCGAATTTTTTCATAATCGATAATTCTCAATCATTACTATCACTTCCATCACGCGAAGGAAAAACAGATTTTCAATGATGTTCTTTTTTAGATTTATGGGCCAATCATTGTTTGAAAAAGGACTTTGACCCTCGATAAATTGAAAAGCCTGATTTGGACTTTTGTAAAGGAAGATCCCCTCAGGCAGTACGTCCAGGATTTCCTTGAGTAGTACCGTCTAGACCATGATAGAATATTTGAATAATAGCTCCTTTGGTCAGACCATGCCCATGGCATTTTCGAAGCATGCTCTTGAGTCGTAACCAAGCGTCGGTTAGACTTTCACATACGAGTTGAGAGAAATTTCTGATTTCAAGTAAAAGACGGTTAAATAACGAAGGTGGAAAGAATCTGTTTTACAAAAGCTCCTTCCACATTGTTCCCACGATGTGTTTATAGACTCTTCTTTAAGTTCGTTTTAAACTAGGTTTAAGTCTTCATCGCACAAGTAAAAAGGGAAATAGTAAAATCTTTACTAATTAAGTAAAAAAACGCTATCACTCTGATTTTCACCGGAATTGTGAACATGTCCGCAGTTTATTGAGAAATTCACGGATGTGACCACCACCGGAAGGTCGTCCCGCAGATAAAACCATCCAAATTATTTTCCAAAATCAATTTCAAGTGGTACTATTGAAACCAAAGTTGTCATCGAACATAGGTGGTTGAACAATGAACATAATTATAGTCCAGTGCTACAATCTTAGCATTTATCTTTCCCACATAGGCTGATCACAGGATCGGAGAATATTTGTTTGGGTTCAACATCCTCGATCAGGTAATATTTAAACGACAAAGTCATTTACCCCCCGCATGTAGGAATTCTTGATGTTGAAGATTCAACCCGAATGGATTCTTTTTGGATAATTTTAAATTTATAAGTCCTTGTTTATAAACTTTTATTAAATCTATATATTAGACTTACTAGTTGTTTTCCAAAAGATATTGCATTTATACATACGTTAAGTATTTTGCAAAAAGAAATTTTTATATATATAATAAGACTAATAGGATAATATTCAAAATAAAATAAAATATTTTCATATATTTTTTTTATATTTTTTTTATTTTTATAGATTTATATATAGATAGATATATTTTAACTTAATTATATATAGCAAATAAGGATAAATAAATAAATAAAAAATTTATAGGTACGGCGTACTTTAGAAAAAGTGCGCCGACTTTTCAGGAAATTTTATGTTTTTATTTTTTTTCGAATATTATGATAAACTAGATAATTACAAATACACAAGACATATAATCAAATAAAATACAATTTTAAATGATTATAGAACATAAGACTAGCAGATTAGGGGTTTAGGTTTTTGAAATAAGATTATGTTTGTGAAAATTTGCAGAAAGTGCGGCGTACTTGTGTAAAGTACGGCGTACTTCCTGGGTTTTCAGGAAAACCGGCGCACAAATAGGAAGTGTGGCGTACTTCCTGAAGAAAAAACGATTTTTGGGTTTCGTTTGCCAGAAAACGGTACGGCGAGTTTGAAAATTTTGTGAAACAAAATAGCACCAGAAATTAGCAACAAACTGTAACATCTAAAACAATTCCCCGGCAACGACGCTAAAAATTTGATGTGTGTTTTGCAAGCTTTAAATTTATAATACTAGAAATATTGATTTTTACTAAAAAAACACAACACTCAGGAAGTATACCCGTTCGTGTATAGTATAGCTTTAGGTAAGTCCAGGTCGTTCCACGGGAATTGAAGTTTTCACAGTTTGTAATTAAGGTGCTAAGGTTAATAAGATTGTCACGTATCAAATTAACCAAATCTTGCATATATCGGATATTATAACGAAAGTTATTAAAAAATGATTCAATCAAATGATTAAGGTATGTTTGTTTAGGCAATGATCACTTAGATAACGATGTTTTTGAAATAGTGTTTATAAGTTTGGAAAAAAAAGTTATCACAAGTTATAAATTCTTTCGGCCTTTAAATATAACTAGTGATTATATTGATTAATAACAACAAATCCTTTCACCCTTTATAAGTTATTATAACCAATATATTAAGTGGAATGATTAAACACATATATAAAAGAACCCTTTCGGCATATATTCTTATATAAAATATGTTTTACCAATTCAATAAACACTTATCCAAACGCTCCATATCCAAGATCGCATATTGCCCAAACAAACACAAGATGACTACTCCATGATCAAATAAGTAACAAAACACATAACATTCATCATGAATTCAGTAAAGATCATATTCAAAGGATAAACAAGATTTATACCAACTTAAAGAGCAAATGTTGATGATTTCACAAGTTTTCCCAACGAAAACTATATTATATTCAAAGTAAAACCCGGAAACTATGAACAATTCTGTCACAGTCGCTTATAGATTTGAATTACACTTCAATGCTACTTCCTTGGATGGATTATAATCTGGAAATTGATGATGGATAGTGGTGGTAGTCGATGGTGGTCATGGTGGTTTGAAGGGTGGTTTGGATCAAAGGTTTTTGATGCCTTTATCACCAAAAACACTTCTTCTAAGTGTTGTAAATGAACTTGAGGTTTGTGTGTGTAAGAGATATGGAATGAGGTGATTAGGGGCTATATTTATAGGCTAAAAATGGGCCAAAGTGCGCTGTACAAACTTATTTGTGCTCCGCACATAGTGAGTTAATGCACTTAGCATTTAATTTTCTTACAGACTCAAAAGTGCACGACACTATGGCCAAAACTACCACACTTTCTGCATATTCAGCAGTTGGCATTTTTCATGGTTGTTGATATTTTAATTCTCTTTCTGTGGCCGCTTGAATCAACTAAAACGGAGTTCGTATGACCGAGTTATGGCCAAAACAGTGAACAGGTGTCGGGAGATCATTAACTTGAGTTATTTCTTCGTTTAAGCTTCAATTCTTCGTGTAATCTTTCGTATTCTTCCACGACACATACCTAGAACATATAATAGCAAATATACTTGATTAAGTACCGAAAGTTCAAACCCCTTTCAAACCTATGTACCGACTTAACAGGGAAAATCCAAAACCCCACCCGCCGACAAAGGGATTAGAGAATCTTTAATTATCACTTTTTATTAAATAAAAATATTTAATAAATTATTTATCATTTTATTCAGTAACGTTTGTTAAAAACGCAAATATTCTTTAAGAACTTTCTAATATTTAATAAAATTTCAACTTCAGTCCCTGGGGAGTTATTTATAAAACCTACCCTATACTATATTAAACTTGTCATTTTCTTTAAGAACTTTCTAATATATATATGTATATATAATTAGGGTTAGGTCATTTTCATTCATAACTCTAAATATTCACACATACTCCTCTCTCTCTTAATAATCCGGCGCCCTGTTGGTCCAGTCCTAGATAGATCTTTGAGCCAGTTAGGGTTAGTAGAATACTTATGTAATCACAAGCAGCTACAAGAGAGACTCTAATAATAAACTAAAGTTTATGCGGAATATAAACAATAGAGTTAAAGAAGAACAACTAAATAATAATCCTCTATGGATCTATATTACTAATATGAAAAGTGTTTTTCAAGGTGTGTACATAACCATTAGCCGAATGTTTCTTATATACTAGAGAAACCCTAATTCGATATTCACTAGAATACGCGTAGAGAAGATATGCATTATCACTTCCTAATATATCTCATGCATATCTCTTATTCTTAACTAAATACTAAATATACGGGTTGACTATTACTACTGACAGCAGGAAATATGCTACCCGCAGGAACCCAAACACACTAACAGTAGGAACAATAATTTTACTCTACCTGCAGGAATTACATACCTGCGAGCAGGAACTATAAATGTTCTACCAGTAGGAACTTCATACCTACTAGTAAAAACTAATTATTACAAAATTAATAATTCCTAACAATCCTCCCCTAAACTTGAATTTGACAAAGTTAACTTCAAGTTTCTAGATAGATCTTTCGAGGGACTCTTGAGGATTAAACAACAACATCTTTACTCCATGGAAACAACTACTCTAATCTGCTTAACTCTTAATAAGAACAATGTAATACATCTGCACACATCAGCGTAATGTCGAATTGGCAAGCAAATTAGTCTTCATTCGGAACCACCTCAGCAACAATGACAATTAGGTACATCAATGCAGGGTTACAGACTATTCTCATCACATCCCATGGTGTGTGAACTTCGGGGAGAGGTGAATCTAAGAAATAATAGATTTATGAAGCCTTTACCAAGTAGCCATTAACTCTTGGGCTAGTCAACTTTCCAAACAGTAATCATAGTAAGTTGATAACTATATGACTTTTGGCAAGTCATTACAGCCATAAACGGATTTTATATGTCTTTACCTGGAGCCGTTTGCTCAGGACTAGCCAACTCTTTGTTGCGATAACAAGGTGAGTTAAGGACCCTACAATTTTTAGCAAATTGTCAGCTATCAACGGATTTGTTAAGTCTTTACCAAATGCCGTTTGCATATGGACTAGCCACTTTTTATTCCAAGAACATGGCAAGTGAAAACCATCCGGTTTTAGGTAACCTGGCAACCATCAACGGATTTGATTGGTCTTTACCAAGCAGCCGTTTGCTCTTGGACTAGACAGTGCTTATGCTTGTTAGGCATGGTGAACTGAAGACCATTTGTTGTGTGGTGGTAAGCCAACACTTAAACCATCAAAATTATTGAAATGTTTTTTTAAAAATAATAAACAAAGAAACAAAGTTACAAAGAAATATACAACAAAACATAAGAATGTACCCTCAATGAGCAGCAGAACCTTGAGTAGCAGCAAGTTTACCCTTAATGAACCTAATCAATTGCTCTGCTGTAGTCAGATCATTTCCCACAACATCTCTTATCTTTGACTAAGTTAAATTTGATTTAATCCCAACAGTATCAATCTTCCTCGAAACCAGCAGGAACAAAAGCCAACCAGCATGAACAAGAAACTACCAGCAGGAAAATTATTCTGTAAGCAGGAACAAAAAGCTACCAGTAGGAACATTGAACCAACAGCAGGAACAATGTACTACTAGCAGGACAAATTGTTCTGCCAGCAAGAACAATAAGCTGACCAGCAGAAACATTATCCAACTAGCATCAATTTGAACTACAAGTATAAATGAGGAAAAAATAGCAAAAACCCACT
>BQNB010022640.1:0-62766 GCA_026074375.1 Tanacetum coccineum | reverse complement strand
ATCAAAATTTTAAATGTCGACGTTCGTTCACATGAACTTGTAAAATAATAATTATGGCATCGGATACGCGATCGCCATACGCGTCGTAAATTTTGAGTTGTTAGAGTTTCTGGTTGGAGTTGTGCTTGATCATCTTATTGCTGGACATGTTGTTATTGTGGTAGCTCGTCAACATCCTATGAAGTGTTTGGAATATCTGCAGCTTGTGAAGATGAATTTGTTGGTGTCGATGCAGAATCTTCAACTGTTCTAGATGCATTTGGAGTATGAAGATTCTGAATTGCAGGAGTAGTTCTTGGAGCAGCTGACGGTTGACCACCAATATAATCATCATACATTGCTTCAAACAAGAGATCCAAATCACGTTCAGTTGGTTTTTGAGATGTTATTGTTGACGGAGCTTAAGTAAGACCGAGTCCTGAACTGATTTGTCCAGAAGTCATGCTTTGTAGCCCGGGTTTTGAACTGCATTGTTCAAAAGCCATAGCCGAAAGCTCATCAAATGTGACATTCATCATCTCCATGATCTTCTTTGTCCTTCGGTTGTATATTCTGTAAGCACAAGAATTAGCAGAATAACCAATAAAGAAGCCAATGTCACCTTTGGCACCAAGCTTCCCAATGTCTTCATGATCATTCTTGGGGTAACAGAGAGCCTCGAATAAATAAAGAAAGGAGATATTCGGTTTTTTTTCGTTAATAAGCTCGTATGGTGTTTTGTCAAATCAACGTTGAATGATGGAGCAGTTTTGAGTGTAGCACGCAGTAGCAATCGCTTCAGCCCATAAGAATAACGGAGCACAAGAAAAAATCAAAATTGTTCTAGCTGCCTCCACTAACGTTCGGTTTCTTCGTACCACGACTCCATTTTGCTAAGGAGTTATCACAGAAGAAGATTGGTGAGAGATGCCAACATTGTCAAAGTATTATTTAAGAACTTGATTCTTGAATTCTGTGCCGTTGTCGGTTCTTACAATAATGACTGGAGCTTGTAGAAGGACTTGAATTTTCTTCAGGAAAGTCTTAATCACTTTTGGTGCTTCATCCTTTGATCTGAGAAAGTGAACCCACGTGTAACGAAAGTAGTCATCCACTATCACCAGACGATACCGCTTCCCATTTATGATTTCGACTCTCATTTGGCCACACACATCCATATGAAGCAAGTGTAATCTATGCTTTAAGTTTGGAACATGTTTGGGTGGGCGAGATGCCTTTTCTGATTTTTCCTTGCTCATATGAGGGACAAAGATGTTCTTTATGATGTTTGAATTTTGGAAGACCGGTGACGAGATCATTTTAGCAAGGTCATTTATGGTGTCAAAATTGAGGTGGGATAAACGTTGATGCCATAACCAAGACTTGGTAGAAGTAGCACGAGCAAGGAGGCAAATTGGAGAAGCAAAGGCCATTTCATGGAGATTGATGGTGTAAAGGTTTGTTGTACGATTTGCTTTCAACAAATCAACTCCTTCTAAATTTTTGACAAAACATGTGTTCCTTCTGAAAGCGACCTCCAGATCTGAATCATAAAATTGCCCATCCGAGAACAGGTTGTGCCCCAAGCCCTCAACAAAATAAACCCTGGTGATCAATATAGTTTCCCATTGAAGATCACCATAACCCAGAATTGCAACAACATGATAATTTACCAAAGCGGACATTTCCTAAAAACTTCTAGACGAAATTGATGAGAAGCTTTAGCTTCCTGGTCATATGCTTGGAACAACCCAAGTCGACGCACCATAAATAAATCTGGATAACTTGCCAAGAAAAGAAGTGGAATTTAGAAACTGTTTGCTTGTAGGTTCCTGAGGGTTAGAGGTACACACATTATCACCTTTAGAGCTGTTAGATTCACACTCATAGTCACTGGATTCAATTAATTTTCCACTAAAGTCAAACATTCTTCCAGTTGGTGACCACCTAAGGCAAGTTCTAGGTTTCCTAGGCTTAGGTGAAGCAAGTCTTTCTTTGGACCCTAACGTCTTAGATTTCTTGATATTTTGCTTATGTTTCTTTTGATTTGCAACATTTAAAACATCTGCACTTTGGTTATCATCACGAGAATTCATGTCATTCACATAATTAAGCACACAGACATCATGATTAGTAGTAATTAAACATTTCATACACATAGCACATACAACTTCAGATTTATCATTCCGAATAGCAAGCTTAGTGTTATTACATTCAGATGACATATGTTTCTTATTCATATAAAGCAGTAAATTTCTATGGTGTTCTTCTACTTCAACTTCTTTATTCTTGACGCAACTACTCTTAGGCGTAGAAGGGACCCTATCATTCTTTGTATTGCTCCTAAGCCATAGACTTTTGGTCCTAGCAGTGCTTTCTACTCTTATAGAAGAAATACCATTTGAATTAGAATTCACATTTTCCTGAGAGATGAAATGAGGTTGTGAAGTAGTGATCGGTTTTATCCTAACGCTTGCTTTAACAGGTTTGTTAGGCACATATTTTTCCTCCCTAAAAGTCTTAAAAGGATTAATCCATAACATTCCTGGGGCAATCACTTTATCATTGTTCACAACTTTTGATTCTCGGGTAGAAGGTGCCGAGTTTAAAGTGACTTGTTTTAACAAATCATTCGACTCAGCAACCTTAGGAGGAACCCATTTTAGTCGTTCTGATTTAAGCGCATTTGGTTGTCGAACAACGTAATAGTTTCTAAGAGGTTGCAAAAAGGGTTTCCCCACGGTTGTGTGATTTTCAAACTTAGTATTCTCACTTAAACCTTATCAAACTTTAAGCGCATTTTGGTTATGTCCTTTTGTTCAGAAACCTTATCAAATAACTGGGCTCTTAACTTGGCATTTTCATAAATCATATTATGTAATTTTTCTTGCAAAGATTTAAATATGGATTTGGTTTGAGTTCGTTTCACATTGATAGAGTCAAAAAGGTTCTTGTATGTTGACTTAGGATGTTTATTTTCTTTTACATAATTTCGAACCTAAAATTATAAAAACACGTTCTCATCTTCTAATTTCTGAGACAAAGGATCAAGGGTATCTGATACACATGGAGTATCCTTAATTTTATCCTTGAGATCTCCCAACTGAGCTTGCAACCATTTCATCTTTTGTTGCATGTTATTATAAGCTTTATCGTACGAAATCTTATCATATTTATATTCCTCACACTTTTTGTACCAATCATTCTAAAGTTTAGCATATTCAGTTTCCTTTTTAATGATTCAGGTTTCAAGTTTCTCTTTCGTACGTTCAAGCTCAGTTTGGAGATCATATGTTTCTACAACAAAATTATTTTACACAATAGACATAATATCTTGACTGACAACTGCTCTTAAGAGACGGTCATTTTCATTTTCCAAAACCGTGATCTTATCAAGAGATTCGTCAGCCTCTTTTACAAGATATTTAAAGTCTCGAACAAATTTGGCTGCCTCGTTCACAAAATTATTTTCGAAAATTTTCACTCTAGTGTCAACTTGATTAACAATAAGAGCAATTTCATCATTGATAATCTTGTGAAATTCTTGATAAGCAGGAGATGACCAATTTTTTATGTTTGTATTCATTCTATGTTTAATAACACTTTGAAGAGTCATAATGGTGTCTTTTACCTCATTTAGAAATTTCCTGGCAACACTTAGAGAAGTATCTTTCGAAAAATCATCATCATGTATTGAAATTGGTTTTAAAATTGAGTTTGAAACACTGGCCGTTTTGGAAGTATTTGAAAAATACACCTCTTCTCGTGACTTGGCCTTTTGAGAAACAAAAACCTCAGAAGTTTATTAATTTTTGCATAATTTGCTGGTTTTATTTCTTTGTTAAGTTGTTTCATCTTTAAACGACTCTCTTGAGCAAGTTACAGTATTTCCTCTGAATCTTACACAATAGGAGGATCATGCTTTTCTAATAACACTCTGCCATTATACAAACTCTGTTGTTTTTGTTGAGCTTGCTTGAGATAAAAAGGATTTTGATACCCTAAATACATTTTCTGTTTAGTGTGGTAAAACGAGTCTGGCTTAGGCAAAAGCATGTGCATCGTTTGAATCGATTTACCTGTTTTTTCCAAAATGTTATCTAAATCCTTTATCTTATTCTCAAGTTGAATTTGTTTATCAAGAAGCTCATCTTCGTGTGTTTTAAAATCAGACTTCAACTTTTTCTTCTCTTGTTGAAGATAAGAAACAGTTGATTTTTATTTTGAAAGTTGGTTATTTAAATTTACAATTTCCTTATTCAAAGTCGTTATCATTATAGCAGAACTTAAGTGAAGTGCATTTATCTTTTTAGTAAGACATTGTTCTTGATAAACAACTTTGATAAACCTTTCAAGTTTATCATATTTTCTGATTAATTTTCAAAACACTTTTCCTTGATTTTATATCTTCTCGACTCTGATCAGTCGTCAATTCAGCATTTTGTTTCCTATTTTACGATTTAGATCATGTTGCACTTTCCTTAACTTCAATTGGGCTGAATTATTATATATGATTCAATTAAGCATTGTTTCCTCAACTAGTTAGCAGGATGATTGTCATATCTGGTTCCCCTTACTTGTTCCACACTAGAAACTACAGTGATAACATTATTATCATTCTATTGTACTTGTTGTGGTTCAGGAATGGGCTCGAGTAGCTCAGTATACTGCTCCTCTTAAGTAAACATATTAAATATCTCATTATTATAACAATTGTCATATTCATGTACCTCAGCTAATCCATCTGAGTCATAGACGGGATCTTTGTCAGTCTAAGTACACGATGTCGATGCTTGCTGCAAATTAGCCATCAAGATGCGGTTTGCATTGACTTCCTCAATCTCGTCAAGATCCCCTGCAATAGCCATCAAATCAAACTCTTTAGCTTAGAGTTGGATCCATGCTTCTTCTTTTTGAGCAATCAGTAGCTGAGTCTGAAGATAAGCAACATCCTTTCTACTTAGTCTGACTATGTTGTTCCTAGCAAGATGACCCAATCCTCACCAGTTGTAACACCTTATATGATTACCATTATTTCCACTACCATTACCTTCAGCCTATGCTGCTACAACATTACCATTTCCATGCTGATTCACATTCGGATAAGCAATCCCTAGAACAACAATTAGCCTATTCTGATTTCCAACATTCTGAGCACCCAGATTCTGAACTGCATTCTGAACAACCCGATTCCTGACATTCTGTACTGCATTATACCCATTCTAATTTCCAACATTCTGACTAGCATACAGTCTAAACTGATTTCCACCATTATCTCCAACCATCTGCATCTGTCTGTCTTGACCTATATTTATACCCGATTATGAAATCTACCGGTTGCGTAGGTTGGATGAAATTCTTTGGTTGTTGTTAGTTGGTGTAGAATAGTTAAGTTTGAATGCCTTAGCGATTAGAACAAGTGCCATGTTCATTGTAATTGTGGGATCAGAAATGTCTTCAAGGATTAATCATTGGTTGTTGCATGTAGTTCTGGTTAAATGATGGTTGTGGGATATAATTGTCATTTTTTTGTGGTTGTTGCATGTAGGTAACCTATGATGGTTGATCTTGGTGAAACACTGGATAGTTGTAAGGATTGTTGGAATTTCCCATTAGTGCCAAAGGATCATGTGTTCTTGCAAGTCGCTCTGCTCTGATTACATTCACCTCTGCTTGATTAAATTTCAAGAAATCATATAACTGGATGTAGTCAACCTCATATAGATCCTTTGTTTGATGAACAATAGTGACAGATCGTTGCCATTCAGGTTGTAGATTTCTTAGAAATTTGAGATTGCTGGCCATTTTTTCTGGAAAGTGTTTGTTTCTAGAGAAATCATTCATTAGCTTCAAGAAATGGTGATAGTACGGTTCAATGGATTCTCCTTTAGTAGAAGTAAACCTTTCTCATTCATTAAATAGCTAAGCCTTCTTCTCCTGAACCCTAATGCTAGAACCTTTCATCATCTGTTCAACACGTAACCATATTTCTTAAGCTGTGTCACAACTGTCTACAACAACATAGATGTCTTTTGAAAGACCTATGAGAATAGTCTGAATAGCTTGGTCATCAATTTCCATTTGTTTTACTTCTATCTCAGTGAGTTCATCATTTATCTGCTTATGAGTAGATTCATCTACAGAAGGTACATTGTTAGGATCATCGAGTTCATGGATCATTCGTCTTACATATGGACCATTCTTGATTGAGTTCGCAAGCAATTTCCCATTTGGTTTACTCTTTGCATAACGAAGAAGACGAGAAGACCATAAAACATAGTTGTCTTTGTTGAGCATAGGTGGATGATTTTCGGAACTGGCAACATAAATGTCTTGTTGAGTCAACATTACAAAAGTAGTGTGTGAAAACAGGATCTTAAGTAGATAAAGTAATGTGTTGTGGTTTTTATCTTTGAAATTTTTGTAAAGATACAAACTTTGAGATTTATTTGTTGATTTCGGGATGAAAGTTGTAAACTTTAATGATTTTGTGAGTGTTTCGTGAATAAAGGATTAACAGTGTAAGAACTTTTGATGAGAAGGATTGAAACTTGAAAGAATATTAACACACGTTAAGCTTTTAATGAACCAAGGACGAATGATGAAATTATTTTCAACTTCGAGGAGTAAAGATGCAAACTTTTGAATCAAGGATCAAGTTTGAAAATATTTTCACTTGAAGGAATTAATTATGAAATTCAGGTTAAGACTTAAGAGATTCGGTTAAGAGCTGGTTTAGTATGGCTGGATCGGTTAAGACGTTCGGTTTAGAAGGTGGTTCGGTGGAAAGCTACAATATTAAAAATTAAGGATTTTGCGACAAGTGAAACTAGAACACAGCTGACCTTCCGGTAGGAAACTTTAACTCCAACAACAAACCAACTGTGCTAGGCACTTGTTGGCAGGGCCAGATATTGGGGAGTGTGACAGGTGCGCTCGCACATGGCCACCACAAAAGAAGGGCTGCCAAAAGTTGAAAATTATGTTATATATGTACGCATTTGTTGTCATTATCCGAGTATAATGTACTAATTTGTATGAAAGAATGAGTATAATTCGTTTATACATTTATTTTTGGTATTTAGTGGGACCTCAATATAGTAATGGCACAGGGCCATCGAAATCCAAAAGGCGGCCCTGCTTGTTGGTGTTGTTTATCTCTTTTTCTTTAACTTAAGCCTTGTTTCGCTAAATAAATCTTGGTTTAAGAAGGCATGTGGTTCGGTTATGATGTTTTTTAATACTCTCTTGGTTTAAGCAGACATGTGGTTCGGTTATGATGTTTATTCCATTCGTTGATAACAAAAAATAGTTCGCCTATACTTTCTTCATCCGTGGTTCTCTTATTATTTTTTCACTTTTTGACTTCAAATTTGTCTTCAAAATTGGTCTTTAAAATTGGTCATCAAATTTTGTCTTCAAAATTGGTCTTCAACACAAAACACCACTTTGTCTACCCGAGGCTCTTAATACCACATGTAAGACTAGTTTATCATATTTCACACACAATAACATAAGAAATAATATTAGAAGAGAAGAGGAGGAAGAAGAGAATTTAGAGAGAGAAAAAACTAGAGAGAGAAAGAGGGAGGGAGAGCATATGAAAAAACACACAAATGTATATGTGTAAAATGAGCTAACCAACCTCTCCTAACATGCTAAGAGAGGTATTTATACTTAGATAAGGGCTAGCCTCCATATGTGCTTTCAAATGGGTCGGACTTATTGATTGGTTGGGCTTTTAGGCCCGAAACCTATACAATATTAGATTAATGAATTCTCGAAAACTATTAAAAGCCTATACAAGGTTCAGGAAAAAATAATGACCATTACTTTACTAAAAACTAAGGATAATAGTATCCTGATTCAAACGATCAATACGGTGTATTCAGTCAATTTAATACGGCATATTGATCATCTGATGCAGCAGCAAAGTTAATTTCGTATTTCATTCTCGTGTTTAGTTTTCTGTATTTTCTCTCTTTCGAGCATATCCTACTGATATTTTTACCTCTGTTTTAGGTAGTGCATAACCAGGAGTTCAAACAAAGGGCTCGTTACACCTTACGAAGAACCTGAATGAGTGTTACATTCAACAAGGAAGCTTTTCAAGACAACAATTCTTGATTATTTGAGTTTACTAGAATTTGACTTATTTTCTGATCCTGAAGATCAGTTTGAAGGAGAAAACACAGAAACAATAGGGGGAACCAACTATAGATGAATACATGACTAAGACCCGAGAAGATTATAGGTCGGGAATTGCTAGACTGAAATGTGATGAGAAGGCTAGGTTTGAATTGAAGGGTCAAATTCTCAAGGAATTGCATGAGAATACTTTAGTGAATCGAATAATGAAGATGCAAATGAACACATTGAAAGAGTTCTTAAGATAGCTGACTTATTTACTATACCTGGTGTGACTTAAGATCAACTTATGCTTCATATTTTTCCTATATCACTTACTGGGGTCGCAAGTAGATGGATTAGGAACGAACCAGCTGGTCCGATTACTACTTGGGAAATTCTTAAAGGAAAATTTTTAAGCAAATATTGTCCACCTGGTTGTACTGCTAAAAAGATAGAGGAAAATAATAACTTTCAGCAAGAGCCAGATGAAACTCTTTATCGGGCTTGGGAATGATTCAAGGAACTTTTGGTGAGATGTCCTCAACATTACTTGAACAGTATGCAGGAAGTGATCTTGTTTTACAAAGGATTGGATGTGCCTACTAGATAGATTTTGGATTCTAAGGTTGCCATGCCAAAAATGAATGCTACTGATGCTAAGAAAGCCATCCAAGAAATGGCCGATGATTCTCAAAAATGGCACAATGAAACATCCACTCGATGCAGAAGTAATGACACTTCTAATGAACTAGCTGCCATTCAAGCTCAACTAAACAATCTTGGTAGGGAAATTAAGAAGGTGAATGAAAAAGTGTATGCTGCTCAAGTGGGATGTGAATCATGCAATGGACCTCGTTATACTAAGGATTGTCCATTAAAGGAAGAAGGGAAGACACTTGAAGAAGCATACTACACTTAATTTGGTGTACCATTCCTCCAAGGAGGATGATATAGAGCAACTGCTCTGAGATTCTATAAAAGAGACAATGAAAATCCTTCGTATCAAGAGCGAAGGCAAACAATGAAAGAATCATTAAGCAAATTTATGGTTGAATCTACAAAAAGACATGATGAAAACTCTAATTTGATTAAGGAAATTCAAGCTTGAATGGATGCTGTAATCCAAAATCAAGGAGCCTTAATCAAAGCATTAGAAATTCAGATTGGGAAATGAGCAAGGTACTTCAAGAAAGGGGATTTGGAAGTCTTCCTAGTTCAACTAAAACAAACCCAAGAGATCATGTCAAATCAATCTCGACTTGTGAAGAAGTTGAAACGCCATCAATACGGCGTATTAGATGCCATCGATACGGCGTATCGATTCAACAGAAGGACGGCAGGATGTCATTAATGGAGCTTAATCGAACTACAATTCCTTTTCTTGGTCGTTTAAGAAAATATGGTTATGATATGGAGGAGATCATGGCAACAATGAAATCACATTGCTCAAAAATTCTTAAACATGCTCTACCTCTAAAGGAAAAAGATCCAGGGAGTTTCACTTTACCTTGCTATTTAATAATATATCTTCTAATAAAGCCTTAGCTGACTTAGGAGCTAGTGTTAGTATTATGCCATATTCGACCTTTACCAATCTAGGTTTAGGTAAGTTAGCTCCTACTAAATTAATCGTTGAATTGACTGATAGAACTGTAAAATGTCCCAAGGGTATAGCAGAAAATGTTTTAGTAGGAATTGATAAATTTTTCTTTCCTATAGACGGAATTGTTTTAGATATGCCATAGGATATCAAAGTCCCATTGATCCTCGGAAGACCATTCTTGTCTACCGCTCATGCTAAAATAGATGTGTTTGAAAGGAAAATTGCTTTAAGAGTGCGGAATGATAAAATAGTGTAAAAAAGTAATAACCCTACTAACAACATAATTAAGAAAGTTAATGTGTTAGGATTAAGAGAAAGGATTGAACTTGATTTAGTAGCTAGGCTAATGGGCAAATCATTGATTTTAAATAGATCACAAGATCCTGATTATGGAGATTTCTTGAATTAAATGATCTACATAAACCATGAGAGCTTAGGAGAAATCAAGAGGTAGATAACTTAGGTCCAACAATTGAGGAAAGAAAAGTTATTGATAAACCCATGGATGATATAGTCAAAACTAGGCACAATGATGAGATAATTGAAGGAATTGATGAATACCCTAGTTTTTATGCCTATAATTTACAATTTTCTTGCATGATAGGTTTTAAACATGTCAATGCTAACTTTTTCCTAATTTTATCAATCAATGTGTGTCCAAAAAGTTCTATAATTCAATAATGAAAGATAAGATTGAGTATAAAGGGAAAAATGTAGTTGGAGCTTTTATGAATGTACCTATCTTTGTTGGAAACTTTTGTGTTGTGACTGATTTTGCAGTGGTGGAATATATGGATGCTTATCGTGATGAAGACATAGGAGATGTAATTGTTAGGATACCGTTTTGTAAGGCTTCATGTATTGAAGGAAGACGGTTCGATGGACTAATTACCATTCATGATGGTAATGATAATGTGACTTATCAGATGGCCCGATCGCATCCAAGGTTTAAACACCTCACTAATGCGCAATGCAACAAGATTCAACCATTACTAAAGGTAAGTGCACGAGACAAGTTAGAAGGTATTTCACACCCGTATCGAAAGCTTATAGGTTTCTACAAGGGAGTCTTGAATTTGGGACCCAAATACGTAAGGGATGCGAAGACGGTTGAATGGCTCATACGTGGACACATGAGCATGCATGAGATGGAGTGAAGGTAAAGCAAGTCTAACTTAAATACTTTTCTGTAAACAAAAGTGCTATCCGGGAGACAACCCGGAATGTATTTTCAATTTTGTTATCGAGTCTGTATTTCCAGGTTATCAATACAGTGTATCCAATTCCATGGATACGGCGTATTGATCCAACCTGGACGTTATCCATTTTATTTTCCTGCACTTAAAACATTTTCACCAGACTTGTCGATACGGCGTATTCATTACTATGAATACAATGTATTCGACCTCTGACTCGTACTTAGGATTATTTTTATTACAGGCTTTGATACGTCGTATCCTAAAACATGGATATGACATATCGACATCCTGTATAATTTTCATTTTTGTTTTCTAACCGACGATTATTTGGAGATAGAATTGCTTTTGTTTTCTGAATATTAATACAGGAATGTACTGAACGAGTGATGACTTTGGTGTTATACATATTATCTGGAAACTATGTGTGTTGTAGTCATGCTCGTATTTAGACGCTTTTTTAACACACAATCTTGCACATATACGCATAATGGAGGATCATACCGAGAAAATCTCACGAGAGTTTTCTGTTATAATTCTTTTATTTCTTATTTTTCATGTTATATTTATACAACGTGGGCGTTGTATATCTCAAGTGGGGGGGGGAGGAGAATTAGAACACTTTGTCCTTATTTTTACATCAATATGCATGATTTATAGTCTAATTAAAAAAAATTAGCATATTTTTGTGAGATTATTACTTACATGACTCACACACATAACCTTTATTTTCATATTGTGAGGATTAAGCCTATTTTGTTTCCCAATTTTTACCCTAAAATTTCACAAATATATGAGTGTGCCGGTGACTATAGTAAACTTTAGAACTTGGCTTGGTATACTATTCTAGACCACCATAATGAGTACTATTTAATATAGATGGAGTGACTTTTCTAAATTAGTAAATTTCTAGAATTACACCAGAAAGCCTATACATATTGTGATATTAACTAACCACACTGGTTAGTTAACCTCCATATAAATCCTTTTGTTTACTCTCATCTTTAGAGTAAGATACCCTTAGAAAAACCTTTTGAGCCATTCCTTTCATTTGTTACACAACTAAATTTGTTTCGTTACACCCTTACACCTTAGCCTACCATGTAGATTAAGTCCTTAATCGGTTGCTAGTTGATTTTTGTGTAAAAGTATGTATTTCATGTGTTCGTGTGCGTATTTTCTATCTTTGGTTAGGTCGAAAAACTGCACAATGCAATGGGAATGTGAAAGTAGTAGTTGTCTTTTATTTTTCATGTGTCTTTTATTTTCTGTGTGTTTACTACTTTCACTATTATGATAAAAAATAGAATCAAGATTTATCATGTTCGTGAAGTGGTGAAGTTTTACACTTAAATTTCGTTTTTAGTTTATGTTTGAAAAAAAATAAAAAATAAACAGAAAAATACAAAAAAAATGTAAAAGAGAAAAAAAAAGGAGAGGATTGTGAGATAATCGGTTCATCTAAATTTAACCGATTTTATTTTTTATGAGGATATTCGTTGGTACGTGCTATAAACCAACGATGTAAAGTTTTGTTGTATATTATTTTTAGTTGGTCGAAATATAAACCAACTATGTATTTTTTTTTGTATCAAGTGGTAGATATCACCACTATTGTTACGGGAACGCCAACTAGGTTTGTTTTTTTAAGATGATCAAGGCATCTATGAGTCTAATCGTGTCTAATAAAGTGTGAGTTTCCAGTGTTAAAGCATGAGTTAGTCTATGATTTGAGTCTTTTTCATGGGTATGGTCGGGAAAAGTAGCTAGCAACATTGTTCTCTATTTGTTTTGTTTTATTTTACACCAATTATATATGTTTCCCATGTGTAATCCCCAACCTTTGGTTTTACTCGAATAAGGGAGTGAGCAATCACATATGTCTCATTCATAGATTTGAATATGTATGTGTGTTTTTGTCGCCCTTGTTGGTATATTACTATTGGTAAAGGATTACTTAATCCCTACCCTATATCATTCTTCATCCTAACCTTCGGGTTGCTCGAATGAGGGAGTGAACAATTACATATGTCTAATTTATGGATTTGACTGTGTATGTGTGGTTTTTTTGGCCTTGTTGGTTTACTACTATTGGTGAATATTACTAGTCCAATTCTTTAGCTTATTTGAGTTAAGGAGTAAGCAATCACAAGTGTCGCAGTCATGGATTTGGGCGTGCATTTGTGGCTTTGTCGCCTTTTCTGAAGGTATCGATAGAGAGTAAAAAGAATGATCAACCCTTAAACCTTATCATATTAACCAAATTTACCTTTTTAGACATATTACTCCTTAGCTTTAGTGGTGGAGATGTGTATCCTTGCCAATCTTATGATAGAATACTCGTCATGACTGAGCAATTAAGCGAATTACTAAACTGTTACCACATAGATTAGTTGAGTATTTTGAGTGTTTTCATTTTCTGATTTCGTAAGGTGTTTGGTTGTATGTGCTAGTAATTAAATGAAAAATGCTTAAAGGAAAAATCCCAAACATTCGTTTGGAATACATTTTCATAAGAAAATTCTAAAGTCCATTTGAGGACAAGTAGGATTCAAGTGGGGGCATATTTGATGACATCAAATAACGTCTATTTTATAGTATCATTTATCCCGTCTTTATTACTCATTTTACATTCTTATATATATGAATTGGTACTTAATCGATTATATTTGTTAACTGCAGTAATTATCGAGCATTTGGTGAAAGTTAGCTAAAAGGCACGCATTTTGGAGCATAAACGAAGAGTTCAAGAAAGTCTACTGATTCTGACAACCTATACGCCGTATCATTCTAGAAGTATACGCCGTATCCAAGAATTTGACGAACTAAAAGACGATTTCCTAACTTTGAAGAATACGCCGTATCCACATCAACGATACGACGTATATAATACTTTGGTCAACGAATAAGAACCAACTGGTTTTTACCTCAATACGTTGTATCCATCAAGAAGATACGGCGTATCTGTGCCATAACTTCACAAGACATCCATGACGAAAAAGAGTTATACGCCATATCCAGAAGACTCATATGCCGTATTCACTAACGGTTTGTGAATATTATAGAATTTATTATTCGTAGAGCCCACGTAAAGTTACCCCAATACGCCATATTGAACCCTTCAATACGGCGTATCGACTTTTTTCCAGACTCTATATGTACAAAATCCTAAACTCGTTTTAGGTATGCTTTTAACCATAAAGTTTAATTCTCAGAAGATCTAAGAAGCCAAGAAGGTCCTCAAAGTGCTCTAGTCCATAGGAAAACCCTAGTAATCTCTATACTCTAAACACGTGTTCAGTTTTATTTTATCTATGATATTTGTATAAGTTACAATGACTATCGGCTAGTACCTTTAGGTATTAGCCATATTTATGATAATATAATGTTTTAATTCTGTATATATCGATTGTTTACTTATTCGTTACGTGTTGATTATGTTTATCACTTCATACTCGTTTATGTGCGTAAGTATGTGTTTAACCTATCATTCAACTAGATATAGGAATACAAATATCGCATTAGCTAGAGTCCGGGATAGAACTACATACAGTCATTTATATATCTAGAGTAATAGAATCACAAATATTGACAAGTTTTTGCCTTTGGTTTAGTGAATAGGTAGAGTAGCAGGTGACCGAGGATTACAAATAACGTTCTGATTCCCTGGGTAAAGATTTGGACAGTGGACTACTAGTATATAAATAGCCGTTAAGCGATAAGTTAGTAAAGCCTCAATGAGCTAGGTTTCGATAAGATCACCATTATTGTCTCCTAGATAGATTATAATCAACCATGAATGCTTTATGCGACTTTAGGTTAATTGTGACAAGGTTAACTGTAATACAAACCTAGATTTAGGGAGAAGTCCCACCTAAGCTTAAGAATGATATATCACCAACGAAGTAAAACAATCATTGCACTTATAAACAATTCATGCATTTTATTAGATTAAACTGGCTAATACATTTTCCTTACTTTAGGCTTGACCGCTTCTTTATCTTTTGTTTATCAACTTGTGTGTGTTAATTGCCATTATTTAGATTAGGTAAACCAAAACTTATGCCAGTCTCTCAGGCTAAAACCCCCTTGTGTTAGTTTAGGTTTAAATAGATTTAACTCGAATTAATTAGGACTAACTTAGATAACTAAAATACTGATATATTTAAGTGTTAACGCTCGCTCTTAGTGATCGACACCCTACTTACCAACGAACCTAAAACAGATCGGGTACACTACCCGTTAGTGTTTGTTAATAGGTAAAGTCGGCAAAATATATATAGTAAAACTTGAATAATAAATTACCTACATTACGACACGCATCAGCAAGCGGGGCCAGGACTGTTATGTACTAACGCCATTGTCATTTCCTTGAGTTTATCAAAGTTGATATGTATAAATTCAACGATCAATTTTGTCCTTTTGTTGTAGACTCTATATCCCTTTAACTGTGTAGAATATCCCACCAAAATGCGCGGATCTCCTTTCTCTGTCACGTTGTCAAGATTTTCACTGTCTCTGGTTATGTAGCATGTGCAGCCAAAGATGTGAAGGTGTTTGAGAGTTGGTTTTCTGTCATTGATGATGTGATATGGTGTCTTTTCGTGTCTTGGGATGATAAGAGATCTGTTCTGGGTGTAACATGCGGTTGCTATTGCTTCAGCCTGAAAGAAGAGTGGAAGTTTAGAAGCCGAAAGCATTGTTCGAGCAGCCTCAACTAGAGTACGGTTCCGTCTTTTGACAACGCCGTTCTGTTCAGGTGTTCGATCAATAGATTTTTGGTGTTCAATTCCTTCTTCTTTAAAGTATGCATGGAGTGTCTTGTTTAAGAACTTTGTGCCTCTATCAGTTCGAAGAGTAATCACTTGAGCTTGAAGATTCCGTTGAATCATATTTAGAAAGGCCTTAAGTACTTCTAGAGTCTCATCCTTAGATCTTAGAGAATGAGTCCATGATGTGTTGTAAAAGCTTTAAATTTATAATACTAGTATTACTGATTTTAGACCAACACACGGGTAAAGTATAACCCATGTATGTAGTATAATATTTCAGGTAAGACTAGGTCATCCACAGAGATTTGGTTATGTTCGTATAATCACAAGAGTTAAAACAAATTATAATAACCTTTTCAAGTAAAATAACAAGTAACCGAATAAGGGTAAAATCAATGATAAAGAGATATGCCTACTCGGATAGTTTCATATAATTCAGCAGAAATGGTAATAATCTGTTGAGTCCCAAAACTCTAGATCTACTGCCTTAGGTTATAAGGTTATTATTACCTTGGTAATCACAAGATAATAATGTGAGAAACTTTGTTGAAGTGTTTCACCAAAGGCTATGCGAAATCTAACCTTTAGTGTTTAAGAAGAATAACAATGGTAATGGAATGGAACAGTGAATAACCAACAAGCCTTAATATTATTGATTGAATAATACGAGTACTCAAAAGTACTAGGGTTTACAAAACCTTAAAGCTATGAGAGTAGTATGTGTAAGATGTATGTATATGATCAATGTGTATATCTTCTACTCTAACCTAAGGACTCCTTTTATAGCACAAGAAGCCCTGTACAAGATAAGACCTAACTAGATCTCCTAAATCACAGGGATAATCAGAGTACATTCTATATATAACAATAACGCGTATTTGACTATGTGTAGATCTTATCTTCATGCTGCAGTGGAAAGTCTTCAAGCAGTGGAAACCTTGCAG
Organism: Tanacetum coccineum; assembly: GCA_026074375.1. Lineage (NCBI taxonomy): Eukaryota > Viridiplantae > Streptophyta > Magnoliopsida > Asterales > Asteraceae > Tanacetum > Tanacetum coccineum. The sequence continues at coordinate 46,142 of BQNB010022640.1, read as the reverse complement.
TGGGAAAATATACTAACAGTGGGAAGTTCTTCTAACAGTGGGAACCATTCAACTAACAGTGGGAATCCCTTAGCATTTTATTCCCAACAATCCTCCCCTAAACTTGATACTTCACCTTCATATCAAGTTTCCAGAATAAAATGATTTCCTGGAGAGGATGCTTCAAACCCCTTATTCCTTCTTGAGCTGTCCTCTAATTAGGTTGATCATCTGAATCACATCTTCATTAAATTCACTTACTTCACACTTGTGATCAAGCATCTTCTTAAGTGTAGTCTTTTGAAAAGGATACTCAACATCATCAAGCATGTAGATAATCATTCCTTCCATTGACAAGCAGTGTACTTTACATGATTTGTACATCTTCCAACTCTTAATAGGAGCTTCAAACTGCCATAGTAGATCAGTGGCAACAGGTTCAAACATGACCTTTAAAGGCCAAAACAGACATTTTTCCAGGTCACTCTTTGGGAGTTCTGTCTTGAACCTATCTTTGACTAGTTTCCATAGTGTCACCAAGTCATCTCTGTCAAAATCCTTAAGCATAGACTCAAAGTAAGGATATACCTTTGGTGCTTGTCCAACTCTGAATATCTGGTATACCTCCCTTAGCTTGTCCTTGTAAATTTTCCAATCACATATGGGTACCTTGACAACTGAAGGAGTAATATTCACTGAAGTCTCTTCCCTAACTAGCACTGCCCATTGTTGAAGATTGATAATCTCATCCTGATTATCACTTTCTTGTTGTTCTTGAGCTGAAACATCACTTGTCTTCAACCTTTTTGCCTTGACTTTCTCCAATAGGATTCCTGACCTCTTGAGACTTTCACTTTCTTTCTTGGAATCCATAGGCACAAAATCTTGTATGCTTTCCCAAACTGGAATAAACTTTTCTTCTAACTGATCAAAAGTCATTCCCCTGAAGTCTTTTGTCTTCCATCCAGTATAGCTTCTTAAGACAGATGTGTAAAATTTTCCTCATTCAGATTTTGATGCCAACCTTTGTTGCTGAGCTTGGTATTTCTTGATTCTAGCAAAATCTTTCTGATAGTTAATGAGTTCTGTGATTAACTCAGTCTTCTCTTCAATGGTCAGATCATTTTCAGCTTCCTCATATTCTGCCATATGTTTGTTAATCATCACATTACTCCTGTCAAGCTCATTAATCATTTGTCTAAGATCTTCTTCAGCATGAATTCTGGCAATCTCTGCATCTCTTTCAATCTGTTCTCTTATGCTTTGATCTTCATGAACAAATTCTTCTTGTAATTCTCTAGCCAATTGTAAACTTATTTGTTCTTGAACTTTAGCTTTAGCAGGCTTCTCTGGTTTTGTCATAATCTCCTTCCCTTTCCTCTTGTCTTCCTTCCCAGCAGATGGTATACTAATAGGAATAGGAGATGTAGATCTGATGACTACCTCTCTTGAAGCTCTTGGTCTTCTTGTATAAGGTGTTGTATCTCTGGCAGTGGTAAGAACTTCAGCAGTGGGATCTTTCTCACTAGCAGTGACAATAGCAGTGGAAATATTTGAACTAACAGGGGGAACTTATGGACTAGCAATGGTAAAAACTTCCTTCAAACCACCACTAGCTAGGATATTTGCAGCTCCCATAGAACTCAAAACATTTGCTAGATCTCCTGTATTCTTACTTCCTTTGTCAATACTCCTGCTACTATCTTTTTCAGCATCACCCTTAACATTAACCTCCCCTTGATCTATTCCTCCCCTATTTGGAGCATCCTCTTGAACACCTTCTCTTGGCTTTTGAGCATCCTCTAAAGTCTAGATCCTGGCCTTCAATTACTTGATTTCAAGATCTTAACTCTGGATTTTTCAGCCATTTGAGTTTGTTGGCTTTGCAGAGTGCTACAAAATTCCATCAATTCCTTAAGCTTTTGTTTCAGACTACCCTCATCACCACCAAGAGAAGTAACCCTTAGAAATGATTCATGGGGCATGGCAGAGGTCTTATGTATGTTTTCTCTGTCCTGCCCTACATCTAAGCTAGTGGCAGTAGGGAAAGCCTCTCCATATCTATCACCTCTTATGGGAGGTGCAGTCTTATCTGCAACAGGTGAAAGGGCTTTTGACTGAGAAATCCGTATAGCCCTTTTGGTCATTCTCCTAGGTGTGGGAGTGGGAGATGGAATATTTGTTGTGTGAGGTAGAGATGCTTGTGGAGTAGTTTGAGCTTCTGGAGAAGTGGATTGTATTTCATGAGGTGAGGATGTGTAAGTTGGATGAGGTGGAGAAACATGCTGAGTTGAGGGTGTGTGATGGGGCTCAAGTTGGTTTTCTGAGCCTTCACCCTGTTGAACAATCATGGTATCAAACAATTTAACAGTCCTCCCAGAAAAACTAGGATTGTTAACTCTTAAAGTTGTAAAAACCCTTTGAGTTTGAATGGGAACGGGGTAAATTTTAGAATGTTTGATAGTACCAAATTAACTCATTTTCAAAAGATTTTCAATAAACCTAGGGTACATTAGAAATTTACCCTTACTTTTGACATTCCTTATCATACCATCAAAAATCATCTTAGAAAAGTTGTAAGTTCTGTTTGTGGCAAGACATACAAGAGCAGTAGCAATATTACTACTAAACTCGTTAAAACTAGTACTTTTTGGACTCAAACACTGCATAATGGTATGAATCAGAAACTTCCACTGACATGAAAATTGACCTTTTTGAAAAGAAAATCTTTGATTTGGCAAAATATTATAACCCATAAGTGAAAGGTTTTCAAAAAGTTAATTGTCATGCAAAGTACTAATCCCTTCCTCATCATTCAGTTTGAGATGCCTCCTAATTGATGATTCAGAGATAATCCTTTGCTTACCATTGATTTTAGCAAGAATATTAGTTTCTCCATTCGCTGTTTCAATCCTAGCAGTGGACCAAAACTGCCGGATGTGTGAAACATAAACAGTGGGACTAACCATTAAAGCATACCTGATGTGAGAAGCTTGAAGAAAGTCCACTATTTGATGGAAATCAGTGTTATGCTCTGTTTTCTCCAAAAATTGCCACCATGTTGTGGTAATCACAAAAAGCAAGTTTAGTCATGATAAGTGTTCTGGGTTAAGGATTATTAGAGATGTTGGTACTGTGGGCGACTTAAATTGAGATTATATAGGCACTTAAAAGGATTATGATAGAGTCGAAACAAGATAATCGAGATTTTAAGATGAGAAAATATTTTAGCAGAATAGAACTATCTTGAAATCCTATATTAAGAAGTTATATAATAAGATAAGCAGCCTAAAACATCTCAACGACTATTTAATTAATGCAACAAACTTTTGAGCCCAACAGTGCCAACGGCTATATTGTCAGTGGGAAAACAAAGTCAAATAGTGGGAACTAAGTCTAGCAGTGGGAACTTTGTGGTCTAACAGTGGGAAATATTCCTAAGGGTATCAACTTAACTTCAATAATTAAAAGTAAGCCTACCCTATCCATACATACACACTTGCAAAAGAAAGAGAGACATGCGTGAATTCATGAGTCCTTTGCTCGCTATTCGACCCATGAAGAAAATTGATACACATATTTACCACTGTATCCCTGTTTAACCCATTGAAAAATTTACCTGAGGCACCACCCTACCACGTCCATTCTAGGTCAAATGTCTTGGCAGTACAGGACCTTTCTCCAATAATTACATACCCAAATGCCACAGCATACCTCATGCTCACTAAGAACGCTTAGAGAGACATAGGAGCAACTCTTGTGGACCAAATTTATGTATAACCCATGAATGAGGTCTCACACTACAGTGCCTTAAAAGTTAAAAAAACTTAAGCAAGTATTTTAACCTTTATTCACCAGTGGGGTCAGTCTAGGACTGACCATAAGTATTCTATGAATACCTTAATCCTAGAGGTTCCTTAACCCCAACCCAAGAGAAATTGATCTTACAGAGATACAACTTATGATGTGATTCCACCCTTGACTCCATTGATGATAGCATAGTGATCTTTTCATGACTTGCTCATTCTGCAATTGTTAGTCTAAAACCAAGAAAAACACTAACAGTGGAAATGTAACCCAACAGTGGGAACATTTACATTGACAGTGGAAAATCTAACATTGGAAAAATGACTAACAATTGCATTTTACTTTAGCAGTATAAACACTTATTGATCTAATAGCAGTGCAAATCCTATACAAAACTTTACAAAAATCATGAGATAGACATATTAGGGGTCAAGCATTCCAATACTTACAACTAAGTACTGGAATCTCCCCACATCAAAGACTTTTGTTAAAAGGTCTGCTACATTATCATCTGTATGGATATAATCCACATATATTAGTTTCTTTTCAAAGCATCCTCTTATAAAATGATGTCTTATCTCAATATGTTTTGTTCTAGAGTGAAAAACAAGATTTTTAACTATACAAATTGCACTGTTATTATCAATAAATATCTTAGTGTTCATGAAATTGTACCCATAGTCTAGAAGCTGATTTTGTATCCAAAGAACTTGCCCACATCCACTTGCAGCTGCAACATACTCTGCCTCAGTTGTGGAAGTGGCCACAATGGTTTGCTTCTTACATTGACAAGAGATTAACCTTCTTCCCAACAACTGACATCCTCCAGTGGTAGACTTCCTATCTTGACTAGCACCACCATAATCAATGTCTGAATATGCCACTAAGTCAAAGGGAGACTCTTTAGGATACCAAAGTCCTAACTTAGGATGTCCTTTTAGGTACCTAAAGATTCTCTTAACTGCATGAAGATGGCATTCTTTGGGTGTCACTTGATGTCTAGCACGTGTACATACAGCAAACATAACATCTGGTCTGGATGCAGTGAGATACATTAAAGATCCAATCATGGATCTATACAAATGAAGATCTACATCTTTACCAGTTCCATCTTTTCCCCAAGGATGCTCTCTATCCATGGGAGTGTTTGCTGACCCTGAGGTCGGAGAACCCAAACTTTTTCAGAATATCACCAACATACTTATCTTGAGAGAGGAATATGCCATATTTCTTTTGTAACACTTGCAGACCTAGGAAGAAACTGAGTTCACCCATAGCACTTATTTTGAATTTTTCATGCATGAGAGCCTTAAATTCTCTGCACAGCTTTGGATTGGCTGACCCAAATATAATGTCATCCACATATACTTGTACTAGCAAAAACTCTCCTTTGTGTTTCCTGATAAACAAAGTCTGATCTATAGTACCCCTTTGAAAGCCATTATCCAACAAATACTTGGACAGAGTACCATACCAGGCTCTAAGTGCTTGGTGAAGTCCATACATAGCCTTGACCACCTTATAGACTTTGTGTGGAAACTGAGGATCTTGAAAACCAGGAGGCTGCATCACATACACTTCTTCATCAATAGTGCCATATAGGAATGCACTTTTAACATCCATTTGATATACTGTAAAACCCATATAGGAAGCATAGGCTAAAAATAACCTAATAGCCTCAATCCTTGCAACTGGTGCAAAGACTTCTTCATAATCAATACCCTCTTCCTGAGTATGTCCTTGAGCCACCAGTCTGGCCTTGTTTCTAATGACTATTCCCCTTTCATCTTTCTTGTTTTTAAGAACCCATTTTGTCCCAATAGGTCTCACCCCTTTTGGACAGTCAACCAAAACCCAAACATTCTGAATCTGAAACTGTAGGAGCTCCTCTTGCATAGCTTCTACCCAGCTTGAATCTTTGAGAGCTTCAGAGATCTTTTTGGGTTCTTCTTGAGATAGAAAGGCTGAAAATAGACATAACTGTAGGAGATCAGGATCAGTCTTTTGATGAATTGTGGCTAGAAAGCTTTGTTCATCAACATTCTTAGACTTATGTCTGGTTAAAACTAGAGTATCAACATGACCAATTATCTGATTCTTTGGATGATCTTTATGGATCCTGAGAGTGGGGGTTGGACTAACTTGAATTGTAGTCTCCATATTGCTTAGATCAGCTTCTACTTCATTCAGTCTAGTTGCATGAGTTGAATTCAAAGAAATCTTCCACTCTGTTCTCAGATGAAACAACATTGTATATAAGATGGTGGCTGTGAGTATCTCAATCCTCCCCTAATTTGATACAGTTTGGGAACAAGTGTTACTAAACAGTGGGAACTGTGTTTACCACTGTTGGTGTTTGAAGGAGGCTCAGATGGATTATTAAGTGAAGATATTTTTACTAACTGTGGGAATATGTGACTAACAGTGGGAACAGCAGTTATCATCACTATTGGGGTAGAAGTAAGTCTTAGATGACTCATTTGAACATGGCAGGGGAAAAGAGATTCCCACTAACTTTAGGAACTACTCATTCACTTCATGTTCAACCTGTTCAGAAACATCTTTATCCGTATGAACCTCTTCTTGTTCCTTTTGAGGTGAATCAATAAGAATTCCACCACTTTTCTTTGCAGCATCATTTGTAGTTATCATTTGAGCCTCATATACCATATGGAAGAGCTATGAATCATAGAGGAGATCCTTTTCCTTCTCACTTGCTTTAGCTCTCCTTTTGTACCTGAAATGTTAGAAGAAGAAGTTCCTGCCCAACAACTGGTAATATAAATCATAGAAGACTTGATTAGGGATTCAATAAACAAACAACCAGTTTGGACCACCTGCTTATCAATGACTTTACTTTCTAGAAAATATATATGAAGTTTTCCTTTATGTTTTGTTCTCTTGTTATACACCCTGACAGCTTTTACTATTTCTGGAGTATCCTAAAAAAAACCTTCATCTCCCTTAGCATCAAAACGTTGCCTAAGTGTCCAAGGTATTAAGAATCATGACCTTACACCCAAATGCACTTATAAGAACCCTATAGCATGGCTCTTCATCAAAAAAGTTCATAAGGAGTCTTATTGAGTGGCTTAGTTACTAACACTCTGTTTTGGACATAGCAAGCAGTGTTAACTGCTTCAGCCCAAAAGGTAACAGGAAGTTTAGCATCAGCCAACATGGTCCTTGCAGCTTCTATGAGAGTTCTATTTCTTCTTTCAGCAACCCCATTATGCTAAGGGGTTCTTGCATTACTAAACTCTCTCTTAATACCTTTCCTATAACAGAAATCATCCATTTCTTTGTTCCTAAACTCACCCCCATTATCACATTTGATAATTTTAACCTTAAGGTCTTTTAGATTTTCTATTTCTGTTATGAAGTTTCAAAGGATCCTATATGTTTCATCCTTAGTTTTTAGAAAGAAAGTCTAAGTAAACCTAGAAAAATCATTAGTGACAACTAAGCAATACCATTTATGGTTCAGACTACTAATAGAGGTAGGTCCAAACAAATCTATATGCAAGGTGTGAAAGGGCTTAGAAGTTGAATTCACTAACTTGGACTTACATGAAGCCTTATGCTGTTTTCCTTTCAAGCAATCAACACATGAATGGTTATTTTCAAATATTTTGGAGGGCAAACCTATAACTAGATTATTCCTAACCAATTTGTGGAGATTTTTTAAACCCATATAGGATATGTTTTACAGATAATATAAATATGCACAACGGAATAATAAGAACAGTATATTATCAAACAAGGTTTTATTATCATACGTTTCCATCTTGCCCCAAATCTATACTTTGAGACTACTAACAAACTATTAGACAAAACAACTAATAACAATACTAACTACTGTGTATACACTCACGCACACGTTTACTAGACTCTCATTGGGAGAGCTCTATGTTTCTGGATGTACTAAACCTATGTCTATGATCTCTTTGTATAGGGAGAGATCAAGACTTACAAAGAAAACTAATTCCAGTCAACAATTGTATTAAATACTTAGTCAATGTATTTAATATGGTTGACTAAATAATTAGGAAACTAAATCAGCATTAATCTTCAAGTTGTTTCAATCAACATTAATCATTGTTTGACTGCATTGAATGAGATCTTCAATCAGCATTAATCCGCTGTTTTGACTGCATTAAATGAGAAGATAAATCTACTGTTTGACTTTCAAGTCTTTTTAGAATCCCATAATGCTGAAATTAGTTTTCTTGTTTTCATCTCTTTTGTTTCTTTTTGATCTCTCTCAAATCTGTAAATCCCAACAATCTTCCCTATATTTGATGATGACAAAACAAATCAATTTCTTCACTAACTTCCCCTGAAGTTGAAGGATCCATGGATCTCCCTGAATGAAACAATCTTCCTTTGTAAACTGCTTTCCCTTAACTTAAGATCTTCCCCTTAAGTTATCAATCTCCATTCCATGCCACCACAGGATCTATAAGTTGCTAATCATATAATCATCTTCCCCTTTTTGTCTTCATCCAATAGGGAAACATTTTAAGCAACTTGCTCTTTACAACTTCAAATCATATATCAAAACTTTTAATCCAAGCTTTCTACTGACTCAAATTACCCCTCATGAAGTTCAACACAAATAATGAATTCAAGCAGTAGAAATTTTAAACTAGCAGTATTAATAATGACTAGCAGTAGTAATGACCTTCCCTTGAAACTGTGCATGAACATCTTCAATTCTGTAGGCTTTTTGTAATGATTACTGATGAAGAAAACTGAGTATAACGAACTTGATGAAGAAGTAGAATTTACCAAACTTGTGTCTTATGTCTTGTTTATCCACGTGACGTCGAACTCATACTGCAAAGCACAAAAGTATAAGTAGACTGCAACCTCTTGAAAGAATCCTCAACTAGACGAGACACTGAGCACTACTACGTAACTCCTTTAAGTGATAGCCAATGTGCGCATAGAGCATCATAAGAAAAATCACACATTGCTAGATTCTTCAAGTCTTCGTCAACACCATATAAAATGAACAAGTTATCTTTAAAGTGTAACAACCACTTTAAGATATGATAAGAACACGCACCTGTAAAACTCAACTACAACATCAAATAAGTGATAATCAATCGTCTTCATAATCACATCTTCAATAAATTCAAAAACAACCTTTTTCAATTTAATTGAATCTTTGTCCCATCCGAGAACCAAGCTGTGTGTTATCTGTTATCGCATAAAGCTAGTAGTACAAACTCATTTAATACTAGCAGTACAAATACACGAACCAAACAGTAGTATCTACTTTTTATCAAATTAGGGTTTGATAGAAAAACCCTAGTTTTATCAAATTCGTCATTAACAGAAAACCAATAAAAACCTTGAGATCCTAGATATCACGAGCCACCAGGCTCTGATACCAATTGTGGAGATCTTTTAAACCCATCTAGGATATGTTTTACAGATAATATAAATATGCACAACGGAATAATAAGAACATTATATTATCAAACAAGGTTTTATTATCATACGTTTCCATCTTGCCCTAAATCTATACTTTGAGACTACTAACTAACTATGAGCTAAATAACTATTAACTAACTAACTACTGTGTACACATACGCACACATTTACTATTCTCTCATTGGGAGAGCTCTATGTTTCTAGATGCACTAAACCTATGTCTATGATCTCTTTATATAGGGAGAGATCAAGACTTACAAAGAAAACTAATTCCAGTCAACAATTGTATTAAATACTTAGTCAATGTATTTAATATGGTTGACTAAATAATTAGGAAACTAAATCAGCATTAATTGTCAAGTTATAATTAATCTTCAATCAGCATTAATCGTTGTTTGACTGCATTAAATGAGAAGATAACTACTGTTTGACTTCAAGTTGTTTTCCTTTCAAGCAATCAACACATGAATGGTCATTTTCAAATATTTTGGAGGGCAAACCTATAACTAGATTATTCCTAACCAATTTATTCATTGTTTTAAAGTTTAAATGACCTAATCTTCTATGCCATAACATGCTTTCATTTACAGAGGCCTTAGCAATCAAGCAAGTTAGATTTTTATGAGGGACAATGTCTTTTAAGTCAACAACATACATATTCTGCTGTCTAGGTGTTCTAAGCAACACATGCCTATCATCCTCAAGCTTAAAATCTCTACCCAATACAATGCACTCAGAATCAGTGAATAGGACACAATTTTTGTTATCACAGATTTGAGATACACTAAACAGGTTGTATTTAAGCTCTTTCACAAAATGCACATTTTCAAATTCAAGTTTACCAGTCTTTATTGTGCCTTTGCCAGTAATCTTTCCACCTCCATATCCAAATGACACATATCCTCCATCATAAGGCTCATAATCTGATAGATAAGATATGTTGCCAGTCATGTGCCTTGAGCAACCACTATCCCAAAATCCTTTATCATCAATATTATCCAGTGGTTTGCCCTGCACAAATAAAGAGAGAATTAGTTCTCTTTGGGGACCCAAGCCATTACTGACTTGAGTCTGCCTTGTGTATCAATGTATTGATATTTCTTGAATGTCACTGATACACCATTGACATTTGAACCTTCACCAGAGATTTGCTTAGGTTTCCAAATCCAACGAGCTGAGGCCTTAACAGCTTTTCCCTTGTTTCCCTTAGCAGCAGCAACTGTTGGCTTAGCAGTGGGAACTTTTAAGCCAACAGTGGGATTTTTTGTTCTAACAGTTGGAACCCAAATTTTATTTTTAGCTACTGCTTTTCTTTCAAAGGGCCTTTTTACATTTGAATGTGCTGATTTAACAAAAGATTTCATTTTTGGTTGAGCAACATTCAAAGATGTTCTGGCAGTGGAAAAAGATCTGTTAGGAGCAATGGTTTTTGTGCCAGATTTGAGCAAAATAGCTTTGGGTGTCAAGTTTCCTTGGGTATAATTAACCCTTGACCAGTTTTTCCCTTTATTTACCCACTTATTTTTATTACAGTTAACCTTCAAATGCTCAAAGCTACCACATTTATAACATGCTTTATTTTGCATCACAAAGTCTTTTCCTAGCTGTTGGGATTTTAGATTGTTCCAATTCCTCTGGTTCCCTCTAGGTTGATCTCTATTCTGATTAATGGTAGACCTGATAGACTCAATAGGTGTGGATTCAGTATCACTTTCATCCTCAGAATCCCAGTCCTCAATTATTGGAGGACCAAAATTGTTAGACCTAACATTAGAGCTTTGTGTGATGTTCCTATATAACTCAGCATATTTAGCAGTTGGTTTCCTAGCATTTTCAATATTATTGATTTTAATGACATTAGGACAACCAGACTCTTTCACAAAGTTAATTATGGGCTTTGACACAACATTACTAGATGTTCCTCCATGTTCACAAACAGTCAAGTTATTTCCATCTAGTTCACTTCTTACATCATTTGTTACATCTACACTAGGTGTGGGCCTAGTATAGTTAGTGACAGTGTTATCAGCAAATTCAGGTAAACCTGTCCAAGACAAATCTGGCATAGGAGATGAATAGACTTGTGCAGGAGGGGGTGGGACAGCTCTATATTCATCAAATCCCACACCCTTCTTGTCCTTACCTGATTTTTGACTTTCTAACATTTGATCTAAGTCTTTAGATGAGTTTACAAACTTTTCTAACTTAGAATCAATGTCATCTCTCTCTTTCTTGACTTCTTCAAGCTCATTTGTAAGATTCTCAATTTTATAATCCTTAAGTTCTAAATCTCTTTCTAAGACTCTTATCTTTTCACAGAATTTAGATTCATTTATTTTAAACTCAACCAACCTAGCTTCAACCTGTGATAAGCCTCTTTTATAATTACACTAATCTAATTCATTATCAAAAAGTTCTTCTCTAAGCTTACTAATTTTAGTAGTGAGGTTTTATGTGTTCTTCCTATAAGATTTAGAACAATATGAATCATCATATACCTCATTGTCTGAGTTTGAAATAGATATTGCCATCAAAGCAAATTCTATTGGTATAACCTCTTCTGCTACAAGTGCTTGATTCTCTGAAGCTTCATTTTTTTCAGCCATAAAGCTCCAGTCCCATCTAATGCCATCAATGGCCATCATTGCCTTGTGGCTAGGCTCTTCAACCTTTGGCTCCTTCTTGTAGCTCTCTCTTCTACTTCTGTCCTGACTCCTTGGTGCTCTGCACTCTCTAGAAAAATGCCCCAATTTGTGGCAATTGAAGCATTCCACTTTAGATTTATCAAACCCAGCTACATCAGACCCTTGAATGGTAATCTTCTTACCAGTCTTCTTCTAGAACCTATCAGCCCTCATACTTAGCAAAGCCATCTTCCATTTGATGTCCATCTCTTCAATGTCATCATCATCGATATGAGTAATGTCCTCATATTTAATTTGAGAACCACTTTGCTGAGTAGCTATGTATGCACAGATAGTATAATGGCTAAAGGTAGTAGTGGTAACTTCAGTGCTAGCAGTGGTAACTTCACCACTAGCAGTGGAAAACTTTGAGCCGTGGGAACTTCACTTTTTCCACTGTTGGTATTTGAAGAAGAAATGAAGGCCATATTTTGAGAACTTGATCCTCCCTTCTTCTGGACCTCTGATTCATAAACCTTGAGATGATTATACAAATCATCCAGACTCATTGTGTCTAGGTCATTTCTGTTTCTCCAAACAATAGTATGCATAAGCCATTCTGGTGAAAGGCTTGTCAAAAACTTCTGGTTCAGATCTTTTTGTTCAATTGGAACATCTAAGAACTCAAGTTGACTCACAATAGCCTGCATTCTATTAAAAGTTTGCTCTAGAGTCTCTGATCCTTCAGCTTTGAAGTTTCCATATTGTTGCTTTAATAGATTCTTCTTTGTCTTTTTGGTGGCTTCATTTCTACCAAAGGTCCTTAGTATTGCTTCCCATAATTCCTTGGTTGTTTCATACTTGCTGAATCTCAACTGATGTTCATCAGGGAGAGTAAGCATCAAAGTAGTTCTTGCCTTGACATCATTTCTTCTCTTTTACATGTCTTCAGTTGTTACAGCCACGGTCCTTCCCTTGCTCCTTGATGATGGAGTAGCTTCACTAGATATACTTTTATTTTGTATAGGAGCTCTATATGAGTCACCAAACTCTATGACTTCCCATAGAGCATAATGTTCATGTTGTAGGTATTGTTGTATTCTAAACTTCCATTGTTTAAATTTACCAGTGTTAAGGATTGGAAGTTTTATGGAATTGGGAGTGGATGTAACATAGGGATCCATTTCTGTCTGTGATTGAGAAGTTTGGAATGCTATGCTTCTTAGATCAAAGTTTCTCAACAAGCTTTGATACCACTTGTTGAGTCCCAAAACTCTAGATCTACTGCCTTAGGTTATAAGGTTATTATTACCTTGGTAATCACAAGATAATAATGTAAGAAACTTTGTTGAGGTGTTTCACCAAAGGCTATGCGGAATCTAACCTTTAGTGTTTAAGAAGAATAATAATGGTAATGGAATGGAACAGTGAATAAACAACAAGCCTTAATATTATTGATTGAATAATACTAGTACTCAAAAGTACTAGGGTTTACAAAACCTTAAAGCTATGAGAAAGTCTATGGAGGATCTATGTAAGTGATGTATATATATGATGAATGTATATCTACTATAACCTAAGGACTCCTTTTATAGCACAAGGAGCCCTGTACAAGATAAGACCTAACTAGATCTCCTAAATTACAGGGATAGTCAGAGTACATTTTATATATAACAATAACGCATATTTGACTATGTGTAGATCTTATCTTCATGCTGCAGTGGAAAGTCTTCAAGCAGTGGAAACCTTGCAGTGAGAAAATATACTAACAGTGGGAAGTTCTTTTAACAGTAGGAACCATTCAACTAACAATGGGAATCCTTTAGCATTTTATTCCCAACACATGTGGCTGGCCCCCTTTAACCTCATTGGGCTTTCTATTACTGGTTTTGGTCTAGTCTATTTAACATGTCCATTACATATTGAATAGTGGCCTTTAGTTAGTTAATGTGTTTAGCGGGTTAATTAACAACTGTTAGTCGATCGTGAGATATTTAACCAATATAAATAACATAACTACTATAATTATATTATATAATCATATAATTGAAGATGATACATCGGTGTATATGTGTGTGACCCTATAGGCTCACGTATTTCTAGCCATGTAATTATCTATTATGATATGAGCATTTCCCAACACTCACAACATATATAGTCATACACTTCCCACACAAGCATTGGCGAAATACCTTCAAAGTTTTCTCTACTGCCATAAATAATCCATGGTCCATAGAAATAACCTCGCGCAAGACACATTGATGTTCATTGGTCAAAATGTATAACCTCTTAAGATGGGAAATCAGACGAACAATCCCCTTATTGCTTACTTCGTCATCCGGGCAACAATGAAACCCCTAGAACGGACACAGCCAAATTTCATCCGAAGAGGTAAATGTAATACCCTGATAATTCATATAGCAGCGGAAGCTAAATTGGGGTATTACTTCATGAATCAACAGTCATAATCATAGAAAACGACTCAAAAGAGACGTTTTGGAAAATTCAGTTATCATTCAATATCATATCAGAGTTTTACAAAAGGAGGTCCCAAAATACATTGAAAACATAAAGTTTGAATGATAACAAGTTTGGACGTCTTCAAGTCCATGCCACTCCGTGCCTTAAACCGCTTAGTTACCTGAGATAAACATGCTAAAAAGGTCAACACAAAGGTTGAGTGAAATTCATAGGTTTGTAATGAAATGGTTGAATACAAGTCATCATAAGTGGTAATAATTATACAATTACAATTATCATGGAAAACAATATTATTGCCCTAAGCTCATGAACTCAAACGTTAACATGGAAATCACCTCAGTGACATTATTGAGGAACAACTGTCCTCTTGGAAAGGTAACTTGCCAAAGTTACCCATTATTCTCAAATATAGTGCGTTTGATTACCTCATGTACAGGTAAACACAAACGGGATTCGTCAATCCCGATAGATCTATCCACAATATTCGCGTTCACTCGCAAGTGATTAATGGTTCATGATTAAATGATATTGGCAGTGGAGGGAAACTTAGGCAATAATATATCAGGATAGCATACAGTTGGAAAATACTTGTATTCATGGTTTATAGCATGTATCCCCCCACGGGGTTTGGAAGAACATATAAAGGTGGGACTATGAACTCACCTTAACAGGGAAATCTGATTAATGGCAAAAGTAAATCAAATGGAAGTAAACAGCTTCGTCACGCAACCTGGGGTAATATGTCAAGTCTTAGTTTGATTTTTTATATTTCAAAACTTTATTTCATAAAGTTTAACGTAAATATTAATTTGTGAACATATCGTATCACTGTTCGGGCTATCATAATCCAGAGGTCATGTAGTAAACGTTTGAGGAGCTAGGACACTTTAAATCGTAAATCCAGCAACTCGTCAAAACGTCTACCCAAATGAAAGCCCCTCACATGAAATTCCCTAGTAACGTGATACGTTATAGTTTAAATGATAAGATTTTATCTTTTTAAGTTTCTTCAAAAGCTAGTGGATGATAAATTATGTTAAATATATAACATAATTATTTTTATATGTTTCGATCGATGAATGAAACGATAAATGTGTCGGGTTTTAATAAAATTGAGTCTTATAACGTTTAGATATATTTTTATTATTAAATATAAAAATATTACATTTTATACCCTTAAGAATTCAAAAATGGCAATATATACCCTTGGTATATATTATTTTACAATTTTAACCCCTTTATATATGATTTTAAAACATTTAACCCTTAACTTTCAAGTATGGCAAAACAGGTCCTTGTGGTTTAACTTTAGAGTATTTACATTTTTGGCCCGAAAGTTTATAAGTTTCAAAATTTACAATATATACCCCTCATGCATAAAACGATTTGCGTTTTAAGTCCAAAATCCATATACTTGTATTTTTAAATCTCGAAATCAATTTGCAGCATTTAGCTTATTACAATAAGCTGAAATAAGTTTGGTTTTATAGTTTTAACAAGCTTATAGCTTATGAAATGAGCTTTTGAGCTCGAAAACTCAAAAAGGGTGCGTTTGGTTTTAAAACTAAGACCCGAAGGCTTAGAGCTTTTAGAGTTGGTTTCAAAGCTTATAAAAATGATAAAGGAGTTTATAGGAATAGCTTTTAGGATCAGCTTATGGCTTATAGCTTATAGGGTTTTCAAAAATAGCTTTTTAGGGTTTTAGAGGTGCGTTTGGTTTAGGAAAACCAAACGTGTAGGTTTAGGGTTTAAAGACTTATTCCATGTGATTATAAAAGTGCATAAGAGCTCATTAAGATAAGAATAAGCTTAAGCTAGCTTATTCTAGAGATTCGCATGGGTTAGGGTTTCAAAATGGGTCAATTAGGGTTCGGTTTGGGTTTATGAGTTCCAAAAGAGTTTTAGCTTATACAAATGGCTAAATTAAAGCTTATACATGATCTAAAATGTATCAAGAGCTTATTGAACAAGTTGTGGGACTTACAAGAACTCGAAATGGGTCGAAATAGCTTGATATGATCCAAAAACCTTAGAGATGAATCAAGAACCTTTTTCTTCTTATACTTTGGCTTCTACTTAGCTTAACCTTCCTTTCTTCTCTTTTATGGCTTGGTTAGATCATCATTTTGAGGTAGTATTTAACTTAAATGGTGAATTATGGAAGCATGCATGTATGCGTGTATTTATAGGGCCAAGAGAGGAGTAGTGCCCAAGTTGTGAAGAGTGGTGGCCAAGGTTAGCAAGGTGTGACTATTAGGAGCTAGGAGTATAGCTTAGAAAGGTGTAGCGTGGTGGGAGGGTTCGGTTAACAAGGGT
This sequence comes from Tanacetum coccineum, assembly GCA_026074375.1. Classification (NCBI taxonomy): domain Eukaryota; kingdom Viridiplantae; phylum Streptophyta; class Magnoliopsida; order Asterales; family Asteraceae; genus Tanacetum; species Tanacetum coccineum. The sequence continues at coordinate 29,493 of BQNB010022640.1, read as the reverse complement.
AGTGGCAAGTTGGTTTTGCTTGTAGTGCAAGTTGACAAGGTGGTGACAAGGAGGTGAAAGAGGCTAGCAAGGTGGTGACAAGGTGTTGGTGAGGTAGCGGCATGGTGGTGAAAGGGTGGTTTCTTGGTTTAGACTTGGTTTGAGCTAGTTAAGGTGTTATCGGGGTGTTTAGGGTTTTGGGTTAGGGTTTTGCCGAGCGTGTGGAGTGAAATGGAGGGAAAACTAGTTCAAATGTTATGCATTGGAGGCTTGTAATCTATGCTAGAAAGGTAGTATGAAAACTTATAAGAAATTGGAGGGAAAATAGCTTATTTGAATCTTGTGCATTATCGGGTTGTACTAGGGTTTTGGAGGGAAAAGATATTCAAAAATTATGCATTGTAACTTGTACACTTGTATTGTATGTAAACATTACATGTAATCAGGGTTTTGATATAAACATTAATGTATAATGTCCATTTTATATTAAATGTTATGAAAGTTACGTTAAATTGATAACGTATGGTAAAAATAGAGTTTAGAACATATTGCTTGACATATTATAATGTTTACTTGATACAAACGTTAATGGAATTGGCATTGGTAGGTTGCGTGAGCACGTTTACTTTTGTAATGTAAGTTACATTACATCATGGATGGTATAAAACAAATAATATTCCCGTGAAAATGGTTCTATTAAATATAATAGATGGATAATTACATTGCTGAAAATTGTGGGTTGTTATATCTTGTAAGACTTGACACTTTTGATTAAATGCAACGAGTATTGATTTTCGAAGCGTCCATTAGTGGTCGGTCCCTTTGCCTTGTGTTTGAAATATTATGACGGCACGCCCTCAGACACTCATTCGTCCAGGCCTGGTTTGGGGGTGTTACAGATTGGTATTCAGAGCCAAGGTTATAGAGAACCAGGTAGCATTTTAGGTATTGTCTATAATCGATACATGATCCTTATGTGCTTTTTATCCTTACCTATAGGTGCCCTTATTTTGCCTCTAATAATATTTCGCCTAAATTATTATGCCTTAAACTTATTTTGCTTTAGATTTAATTTGCCATGAGCATATTTTCGCCTTGAGTTTGTTCGCTTTGAGATACGGTTGCCTTGCGTTTAAATCTGTCTTACGAAGATTTTCCTTGTGTTTTACATCAAAGCTATGTATATAAATACTAAACTTTTCTAAGACATTATGAGTTGCACATTGGTCTCTAAACTTTTCTAAGACATTGTGAGTTGCATAATAGTCTCTAAAACTTTTCTAAGACATTGTGAGTTGCACAATGGTCCTTAAACTTCTCTTAAAACATTGTGAGTGACACAAATGTCTCGTTTATTTTCAAAACGTTGTAAGTGATACACGATCTCTAAAACCTTCTCAAGACATTGTTAGCGATACAATGGTCTCTAAAACTTCTTATGATTTTCTCATAATACCACTTTTGATGATATTGAAACTTGACATAGTGAAGGGTGCGTTTGATTTGACAAACAGCAGACGGGCGTGTTTGGTTTAGGTTATAGCACCGTAGGGTGCGTTTGGTTTTCATATGACAGCCGGGGTGTGGCAGGTTTGTGGGTAACAACCAAAGGGTGCGTCGGGTTTGGTTTTGGTTTTGCACTGCAAGGGTGCGTAAAGTGTTGTTTTTGGTTGAGTCGGCAAAATATAAATTTAAAACTTAAATAATATAAAAAACAACCCTACACCACAACACATCACCCAATTATCCAAATACTAAAACAAATATGCATGAAACTAATTAGCAAGTTGAAGCTAATGTTTCCAACATTCTCAACTCTTTCTTTACAAGACAGCTAAATAGTTATTTGAGTAAACTTTTTGAATACTTGTTTCAAATTCATAAATTTTGAGCTAAATAGTTATATGAGTAAACTTTTTGAATACTTGTTTCAAATTCATAAATTTTGTGAAGGATTTGAATGATATGATGAGTGTCGTATGTATATTTGCATACTATTGTAAGTATCATAGTATGAAAATGTGACAATACCTTTAATGGGGTATTTGAAGTCAACAACATACCTATCTCAGATAGTTATTTTTACAGTTTCTTAAAATATAAAGTATTCTCATTCTTTAATGTGTAATACAACAATGCTCTTAGCTGAGCATATCTAGTTAGTAGATTTATCATAAAAGATGAAATCCTACTTTAACTAGGATTGATTATTTTCTAGCATCGTGTGTACACAAACAACACTATGCCTTATATAATTCATAAACATTTATTTTAACAGCCATCTAAATCACTCTCAATTAGATACTGTTGTTGTTAGCTCAAAAAGTAACATCCAGTTCATACACAACATAAGATATACATGATGAATCCTTTGTTAAAAACACAAGGTTTCCATCCATGTATTAAATTATCTCAAGTGAAATATATCATTTAAGACTTGCTTCAATGATGTATTGCATTGTGTTGGACTTTATTTCCGCATATGCTTATTTCATTAAACATTTATTCCAAGGTCATTTGTTTTATTTCCTAAATTTCCAAGTGAAGTTTCATTCCAATCTCAAGGATTACCATCTAGATTATATGGAATGATACCTTTAATATGTTACACAACATATGAATTTTAAGGAAAACATAGTGCTCCCACTAGATGTCAAGTGTACTCAGGAGTCATCTTAATTTAATCAGAAACCATATTATGATTAAACTTAAGATCTCAGCTACTGGATGCATGATTTAATCCACACTTGGATTCTATTATCTTGTATACTTTATAAAGATTATTTTAAAGTCATAACTCTTTTTGATTACACACCGTTCTCGCAAAAGGTAATCATAAAGAAAAGAGTTATAAAACTTAATTGTCATATTACAAATATAGAGTCATAACCTTTTTGATTACACATCGTCCTAGCAAGGTAATCATTAAGGAAAGAGTTATGATCCTTAATTCTTCATATTGCAGATTTAAGAAAACCTGTATGACAACTAGTTATCTTTATATAACTAATGCGTGTAAAAAAGAAAGATTTAATCATAGTCAATTGCTTGAGTAAGATTAAAAAAACTCATGTCATCAGTCAGGCATTAATATGTATACAATCTTGTCCTTATGAGCCTTTCTTCAAGAGAAACTCATTCTCACCTTTCAGTTTAACTGTTTGGTAAAAGACCAATCAAGCTCAAAAGTTTGATTGATTTTTAAGGACTGCATCTTGTCATTCATATTTCTAAGATATTTATCAGATTCAAGATATGATAATCCATCTTATTAGTTAGCAGGCTTATTATGGCCCTCTAACTTATATTCCTCAGCATTGATATTAAAATATCAATCAAGTGATGAGGCATCCATGCAGATTTATGAATGAGAGTTACATTATACTTTGGTTCGATATTTTCATGTTTAACCTTAGTATGACATTTACAAGTGGATTTAGAAGATAATGTATTTTGTTCTTGAATCACTTTAAAATTTGTAGATGTTCACACTTACTTTTGTCAGTAGAGAAAATTCTGAGAGAGAGTTGAGAGAGAATAGAAAGAAAAATGAAATATTATTAATGAAATCCACTAACTTTTCCTAGGTGGAAAAGTTATTTATATACCCCGACACATTAAGTGACGTTCAGGATATTTGACTAGGACCCGGGCTCGGGTTTTGCTTAGGATTAAACCCGAAACATATACAATATTAGATTAACTATCGAGCCCGATTCTCGATACTTTCCTATTACAACGTTAACTAATTGATTGACCGAGACTAACATACATAATGGACGAACTTCACGTTCGACTCAATATTTTGAGGCTAACAATATCCCCCGAAGTGAGTTCATTGATGACACTCCTTCATGAGTTCAATGAGATTGCTTTTGTCGTTAAGCTCATGTGGTCTTGGTCTTTCTCTTTGTTCTTAGTTGTAGGTTTGTTCCTTCATGCTTTGTGATCTTGACTTTGAGCCTTTGTCATTGTCTTCATCGTCTTTGCCATCTTGCGATCTTATGTCTTTGGCCAACATTCTCATACTATGCCTCATCTTGAAAGCTTCAAATCAGAGTTAGCGGAAGTCTTTGTCTTTATATCTTGAGCTTTCATGATAGATTGTCTTTGTAGAATGAGCATGAATATGTGGTAATGAATCGACTTTGGTTGATTGGGATACCGTCACCACTGTTTTAACCTGCAGGTTTACGTTAGTGATAATCCAGAAAATTGATTTGAAAATCAATCGACATATTACTTGTAAAAGCGTTTTTGTAACACATCGGAAGTTTTAAGCTTTATATCAAAATTCATCAACAGTCAATTCATTTACTGGACCAAATTGATATCCAGTTTTTACAAGTTTGATTCATATAGAATCTCACAAGTCACCTACCGAGAGCTTGTTTGAGGTTGACTCAAGCAGGATTTCCATCTTCATTGTGAATACTAAAAGTATCACTCTGATGTTCTGGCAAATATCACAAGGATATTGCGTAGGACTCTTGTTAACAGCTTGTGAACTTGATGATGTTCAACAAGTGTTTGAAATGGAATGTGTCCCTAACAGATTTAGAGTTGACTCTGGGCTCTAGACTCGATTAGTGCATTTTGGTTTTAGTACTCGGAGGCTGGAGCAGACTGCCACCTATTCAATATCAACTATCTCGGAGTGAGATGTCAATAGATAACGTGTGTATCTCCGTGACAAATGAGACAAGTTTCTGTTGAGAGAAACCCGAATGGCTGAGAAGGGTTGTGCATTGCATCACTGGGTCCATGATGTCGTTTTCAATGTCAGCAATCAACTTGTGATTCTGACAGCATATGTATTGACCCGGTTTCTGCCTTAAGTTGCGTGGAGGGCTTCTTTCTTTAGACCCTTTATCCATACATTTCTTTTTCATTCTTCAACGCCTTCAATGCTTACCAAGACGTCATTACTAACACCTTGTTGTGATTGTTTCAGTGTTAGCTCAATCTTAGTCGGCATTATTCCCATATACATTCATCTCCAATCATACCTAAGGACTGCTATTTCTAACTTTGGATTATCCTTGGGTAGATCCTCCTGTTCTGGTTGGATCATAGGATTGATTCCTAACCTAACCACCTTATGACTTCAGAATCGTCGTGAAATTAAGATATTGTTGGGTATACATAAAACCTTTTCTTACTGTTCAACACATTGAGTCGAATAAATCATATTTTAGTAACATTTTCTCCCCTTATTTTAAATAATAAACACTTAGTTTTTGAAATACCTTGTGATTAAAATATGTCTTGAAAATTCCGTGGGAGAAAATATTATCAGCATGAATGGTTTGGAACATTTTGATAATGTTTTGAATACATAAGAATTGTCGATGTTGATGTATCCAAGAACATTAAAACTTTGTTTTTCGAAAAACTCCCCCTCAAAAATAGGACCAATTGAAAAATTGTTGTCTTTTAAAAACATTGTGAGGGTTGGAGTGTTGAACACACAATTTTGAAAGATTATGAATTGTCATCGAGAAATTCTTGTAAAAATCATGTTAAACTTTTTGAAAAACCAAATGTCAGAGGACTTCTCTTCTAACGGTAAGGGTAAATGCACTGATACGTACACTATCCTTTTTCTTGAGCTTAAAACATTGAATGTCTTGTAAGAACAACTCAAGACTGAGAAACGTTAATTTTCTTGTTGTGAGGATAAGTTATAACCATCCGTTTATTTTAAGTCCGGGTTATTTACAGATATTTGCACATAAGCCATTTAGAAAGTTAGAAATGACATGTTTTGAAGCTATTTGAAAAACTCTCGCTCGAACTACATTTACACACCCGTGTCAATGTTAATCGACATTTCTAAGCACGTAAATGTTATTGATTCCAAGAGACATGTCGAGAAGAATCTTTATGGAAATTTTTTGTTTTTCTGATTTTGTATTTTCTTTTTGAAGTTTCATATTTTTGTAATTTTCTTTTCTCAAAAATATTTACAAGGTGATTTTTGATGATGATATTAACCGTCCTCATTTGTCAAAACCTCCAGACAGCTAGAGTCAAACTCTCATACCAATCCTTCTGACAAGATACATAAACCGATCTCAGAAAGGGCTTTTCGTAAACCATGTCAGCTAATTGGTATCAGTTCTGACCAAATATAATTCCAATTATACCATTTCAACCTGTTCCCTTTATGAAATATACCGATTATGGATGTGCTATTGTTCGCGAATAGTATGTATGGGGTTGCATGATATTGATATGGCTGACTGAGAAGTCGCATACAACGGTATTTTGTTGTTAGTTGAAGCATAATCTTAACTGTGTCCTCATCCACATTACATAAAAAAAAAAAAAAATAAAAATGAGCACAACTTGCAGATAACGCCACGTACTCTGCCTCTGCTAAAGACATTGCAGTGCAGTTTTGTTTCTTTGACATCTAACTTACAGCGTTCAACTTGTGTACGGAGTATAGGAAGGTATCCTCAAGAATCTTTTGTGAGTTATCAATGCATCCAGCATGATCAGCGCTGAAAATGCTGTTTAGTCAAAGCCAGAATCCTTTGGATACCAGAGTCCCAATGTTAATGGTAACCCTTCAGGTATTAAAGATTCTTTTAACCTTCAGAGAGCTTTTGTTGTTGGTCGTGCTTGATAACGTGCACAATAACATACTGCTTGCACTAAGTCTGGTCTACTAGATGTCAAGTACATAAGTGACCCGATTTTACTACGATAATCAAGATTGGTCCCCTATGGTTCTCCACTCAAATCTACATCTAGTTTGGTTTTTGTTTGTAGCCAATGGTGTACCAATGGAGTGAAAATTTTCCATATTATGCTTTTTTCAGAATTTCTAAAGCTACTTGCCTGATTGGATAAAAATACCTTTTTGGGGACTGTGGATCCTGTAGTCCTAAAAAAGAGCTTCAATCTCCCCCATTAAGGACATTTCAAATCTACTATGCATTAACTTTCAACTCTTTTTGATATTTTTAGGGTTTGTAGACCCAAAGTTTGTCATCAACGTAAATCTGCAATATAGAAAATACTCCCCGTATTTTATTCCCCCCCCTTGAATAAAGTTGGGTCAATTATACCCTTTAGTAAAGCCTTTGGACATCATGAAGTTGTAAAGTTCATCATACAGCTCTTGGAGCTTGCTTTAATCCATACAAAGCTTTCCTCAAAGTAAGACTTTTTCTGGATGATCTGGATCAACGAACCCTTCTGGCTGAGCAACATAAACCTCCTCCTTAATGGACATTAAAATGCCGTTTTCATATCCATATGATAGATTGGAAAAGACTTGTGTGCTGCGTAGGCAATGAAAATCCGAACTGCTTCCAAGCGAGCAACTGGTGCAAATGATTCTTCAAAATCAATACCCTCTTCCTGAGCATAACCTTTAGCTAGAAGTAGTGCTTTGTTGCGAATTACAGTCTGATCTTTATCCTTTTTGTTCTTCCATAACCACTTTAGCTTTATAATCATCTTGCCAAATGGTTTGTCGACTAGTTCCCAGACTTTTAGTCTGTCGACTGATAGAAGTTCATCCTGCATTGCTCAGATCCATGCAGAATCAGCCATTGCCTCTTAAAGTTATTTAGTTCACCAATACTCATCGTGAGCAAGAACATACACATTTCAGGATCTGTGGCAAGCTGTCATCTTGTTTGAACTGGCATGGTTAGATTTCCACAAACTTGTTCTAATGGATGATCTCTGGTCCATCGGTAATCATGACTTTGTGGTTGAAATGAATGCACATCGGTATTATCAATGTTGCGTGAGGAAGACTCACCAATTTCTTATACCCGTGTACAAAAAGGATTGATAAATTCATCTTCTTGAAATGATGCATTCGGTGCTTGATCATTGTTGTTTTCCTCAGCTTGACCGTGTGTTGGAGTGTAATATTCTTCAATTAAAGGACTGAAGAGAAATTCCAACCCTTGATGTGACGAATCTGTCTTTTCTGCTGTAGGAACAACATTTTGTCTTGGGGGCACGGGGTCAGAGTTGTCATAATCTGACGCCTTTTGTCCTTGAGGAACGAGGCCTGAAGAGACATTTTCAACAGACATCTCTTGTCGTTGTGGTGCGAGGTCTGAACTGTTGTGATCAGACATCATTTCTTTGATTTCATCAAACTTGATATGAATGGACTCAACTATTAAGCGTGTTCTCTTGTTGTAAACACGATATCCCTTCGACTGAGTAGAATATCCCACCATGACACATGGATCCCCTTTTTCTTTCATCTTATCCAAATTTTCCCCATCTCTAGTTATGTAACAAATGCAACCAAAGATGTGAAGATGTTTTATTGAAGGTTTCCTGTCATTAATGATGTGATACGCCGTCTTTCCATGAGTCGATATGATGATTGATCTGTTCTGAGTATAGCATGCGGTTGCAACTGCTTCAGCCCAAAATGATAATGGAAGCTTAGAAGCTGAGAGCATTGTTCGAGCAGCCTCAACAAGAGTGCGGTTCCGTCTTTTGACAACGCCATTCTGTTCAGGTGTTCGAGGAGTGGAAGTCTGATGTTCAATGCCTTCTTCTTTGAAATAAGCATGGAGTGTCTTGTTCAAGAACTCTGTGCCTCTGTCAGTACGGACAGTAATAACTTGAGCTTGAAGATTGCGTTGAATCATCGTGAGAAAGTCTTTGAGAACTTTTGGTGTTTCATCCTTGGATCGTAGAAAAAGAGTCCAAGTGTATCTTGAATAGTCATCAACAATCACCAGAATATATTTCTTCCCATTTATGCTTGCAACCCGCATTGGACCACACAAGTCCATGTGAAGCAAATTCAGCCTTCCTTTGGAACTTGGAACAACTTTTGACTTAAATGAGCTTCTTTTTGCTTTACTCATTTCACAAGATGAACAAAGTTGATCCTTGACATATTTCAACTTAGGTAAGCCTGTCACAATATCTTTCTTTGAGTAGTATGATGTAATCGAAGTTAAGATGAGAAAGTCTTCGATGCCATAACCATGCTTGAGTTGGTGAAGCTTTAGCCATGAAACAGATCGGAGTTGATGAAGTTGTTTCTTGAAGAGAAATTGTGTAGAGATCAGATCCACGATTACCAGTTAGTAAATCATTTCCCTGAAGATCTCTCACAAAACAAGTAGATTTCCTGAAAGCAACCTCCAAATCCGCATCACAGAATTGACCAACCAAGAAAAGATTGTGATTGAGGCCTTCGACGTAATAAACCCGTTTGATCATGATATTTCCTTGATTCAGATCTCCATAACCAAGAATTGGAGCAAATTGATCATTTCCAAAATGAACAGTACCTAGAAATTTCTCCACAAAATTACACAACAGCTTGAGATTGCCCGTCATGTGCTTTGTGCATCCAGAGTCAACAATGAATAGGATGAGTTGTACAATCTGCAAGAGAATTAGAGGACGATGGAACATTGGACAAATTGGATCCTAAGGAATTTGATATCTTCAAGACATTAGTAATCCTAGAGACAATGTCTATAGTGGGACTAATACTTGTTGATACATCCTCTTTCCTGATTTTAGGCATCCATATCTTTTTGGTCCTATGTGGCTTTTGTGTCCATTTATATCCTGATGGACATTTCTTAGCTATCCACCATTTCCATTCCTGATTTGTATTCTCATACAACTCCTTATAGTAACTCTTGGATTTCTGAATAGTGGTATCTGATGCAACTGTTTTCTTATGGGGTGTTGCAGTCAGATTCTGTTCGCTTTTCTCTTGGGTTTACTAGAACCTAATAACCACAACCTTAGCCTTCTTAGTTCTATCATTCAACATTCAAGTATCTATAAACACAAGCAATCATATAGAATTAAACACACATTTCCACATTCAGACAAACAGCATTCACATTCAAATTCTGATTTTGAACTGTCATTAACACGCAGTTACAGACTTAATTTTCCTATAAATACTTGAAAACCAATGGTGTTCTTCTTACTTCCTTTGGTTAAACTTTACTTGACTTATTGTTTGACACAACCACATACTTTAACTTGATAGCCTTAAGCTGTGGTCTGCTAACACTAGTATAAAGGGTGATTTAACACCTGTAGATTTTAGAACACGGAGATAAGTATTCCTTGAAGCATGAGGCAACTGCGGTTCTTTGTTTTGTGTTGTGCTAGTGGAAATTCTATACATTCTTGGTTTAAGCACATGCGAGTGTATTTCCGCTTGTTTTCTATTCTGATATAAATTCTGTTGAGTGACTTGTTTAAACAAACCATCCGACACATTTTTTTTATTAACCGACTGTTTCATTTGAAAAACTTCTCACTCTAGTAGAATTTGAAAAAGGAGTCGGTTTCCTAAAAACTGATGGTTTTTGGAATCCGTTTGGCTTATTGGTTGTCGAACAACAATTGTTTATCAACTAGTTTCCACATAACTTCCTTTGCATTCTCAATGAATTTGTTTAACTCACTATGGCTATTTTCTTATCTTGCATTTGAGCTTTCAATCTTTATTCATGATATTGTTACACGTTCTTTTCTTAAATACATTTGATCCATATTACATTGCAAACTGAGTTGTTTTTCATTGTTCTTACATTGTTGTAAAGTAAGTTCAAGAGAAATCGAGTGGTTTTCCAAGTTTTAGCAAAACCTTTTAAAAGCTTAAATGAAACTTCTTTGTTAACAGATTCAGCTTGTTTTGAAAGCTTTTGTGCAAGACATTCAAATTCTTTAACTTTATGAAGATACAAGCATTGTAATTCAGCATAAGCATTTAAATCAGACAGAGAATGCAAATATGAACATGTTCAAAATGAAAACTATCATTTTAAGTTTTTATGGAAAGAGGCATTAATAAGGTTTTTATAAAAACTTCTATATCTTTAGCAGTTGGCACCCGAAAATAATCACTAGTATGTTTAAACCAAAGCTTATCAACAATTTCTTCGTAAAATGATTGATGTTAAATGTCCTGTCGTTAAAAATTTGTCTACTTTTACTAATGGATTTTTCGAAACGGGTTAGAATGGCAACGTTTTTAGCATGTTTGGTTTTGTTCTTATACACGTTTTTTCTCCACAATGTCTTCCAAACTTCTTTTGGTGCCGTCCAACTGATAAGATACTCCAGTAAGGGTGCTTTGAAAATTTCATAAAAGACATTATGTCTTTTATGTAATCATATGGTTTAACATAATCTTTATTCAATTATGATCTACTCTCGTTTGGGCAAGAGTCATGGTCTCTTCCCTATTGGGGCAAATCTATATTGGACAAGATCAGAAGTATCATATGGGGTCTTCATACAAACAAGACTTTTCATATGAGCTTACCTTGAGGTACCTAGATTAGCAACGGTTGGTATACCATTATATGTCGAGCATAATGGGTGCAAACATATGAATGGTCGAATTGACTGAATACAGTTGTAAACAATTTCATTCAAAAACATTAATAGGTTTGTCCATTCAATCATCTTGTCAATATCTTTTTCCTCCTTAACCGTTATAAATCTGAAATGACCTTACTTTCTCCTCTTTAATAGACCTTCAAATTATGACTTTTTTAAAAGACTCCTTTTACAAACTCATCGTGTTTTTTATTACAACTTAAATCTCAATTAGGGCTTTAGTTTTTAAACCTTCTTTATGTAATGTCTTTACGAGCTAATAGTCCCTACGAGTTACATTAACTTAGTTTTGAAGAATGTTCATAATCAACGTCCGGTCATTAAAGGCTATGTACTTTCTCAAGCTCATTCTTTTTATTTTGAATTTGTTTTTTGTTTGGTTTGTTTTGTGAAATCGGCTACAATCCGACAACTAGTAGTAGCCTCCCTCAGAGCCCTACTAGTCTCATCAAGGTTAGTTTTGCACTCCTCTAGTTCTTGAGTCAATGATGCGTTTGCTTTCTTTAATTGCTTTAAAATCGTTTTGTTTTCCTCAGTATCAAGAGTTAAGTTTGCAATTAAATTAGCAAGCGTAGCACGCTCATCAGCACATTCTGCAGTATTATTCTTAGAATGTTGTCTTTCATTGGCAAACACATTATTTTCATCATTGTTTTGTACCTGTTCCAATGGCTGTTCAGTTGAACTGGATTCTTCTGGTAAGACCTCCTGAATCTTTGCCATGAAATTGTAATGTGCTTCCAATTCCTGTTCATCAATCTCTTCATCCGTGTCCGCTAGCCAATCAGCTTGCTCAACTTGCAGTGGAACACCATGCTCAGCTTGTTTGCACATCATCATCTTTTCCTTGTGATACGAGTAGTCTTTAACACGCTTTGGCTTCCTGCATTCTTTTGCATAGTGGCTAAATCCCTTGCAGTTAAAGCACTGTATCCCATCCTGTTGCACTACTTGACTTCATATAGTTTCCCTAGCCCCAGCAACTGTCATTGTCCTTTGATTCCCAAACTGCCCTGACTGATTGTCGTTGTTATACCTTGGTGTGGTATCTTCAGTCTTGTTCTTGGAGTTTGAAGAAGTTCGAAGGTTGTTGTTGGTAGGTTTGTAGAGCCTTTTGAAATACTTTGCAAGGAGTGCCAAATTCTTTTGCATGTCCTTATCCCTCTGAGCTTGTTCAGGATCACTGTCTTCTTCAGATACTGACTCAGATTGAGGTGTAACTGGTTTGGCGATCTCTTTGCCTTTGTGTCTAGTAGATGCACTTAGTCTTGTGGAAGATGATGTTGTATTTGTTCTCTGAGGTTTTGGTGCTTGATAGTAATTATCTGAGTATGGTTGAGCAGCCGCAAGAAGTGCTAATGGATTTGCACTTTTGGCTATTCTCTCAGCACGGATATCATTAACTTCATTTTGATACTGCTTCAGAATGTCAAAAAGTGTGTGATATGAGACGGGGTCTATTTTTTTTGATTTCTTGACAACCGTCACAAATCTTGACCATTCTGGTTGAAGTTGTTGAAGAAATTGGAACATTCACTTGCATTGTAAGTAATTGCAAGTTTCCTGTCAATTCATACATTATTTAAAACCGAGAGTAATACGACTCCATTAGATTCTCTATCAACAAGAATCAACTTCTAATTCCAGAACAGATTGTCTTTACATCATGTATAGTTCAATGATACACCCCTGTGTAGCCTTTCAATGGCTATCCACATTTCAATTCGCTGTTTTACAAGCAATCAACAGGGAATAGCATATCATCTCCAATACTAGTTTAAAAGCAAAAAAAATGCTTCTTTTTCAGACAGAAATGTTCTTTTTTTATCTGGAGTCATGTTCATACTTTTTCAATTGTGTATGTTGTTGTTTGCATGATTACTTCCTTGAAGTAAAACACTTGACTAGTACAGTAGATGGCATGTAACACCCCCATTTTCGGGATAGCGCAGCGGAACATATACGGGTGTTACTTCCTAGCACAATCACACATAATTCATAATAACGACCTCAAAGAGACTTATAATAACATTTGGTCCCAAAATAACATTTTGAACAATATCCCATATTAGACATATGGTTAAACCATATTACCATAAAAGTCACCCATCATAAGGTCAGGTTTCACAAAATACCAAATTGTATCATAAACATTTTAACATGGGGATATTTAAAAGTTCAAACATAGACCACGCAAGACCACCCTCGTGAGCTCCAAGTCATCCATCATCCTTGATTACCTGAGATAAAACATGCTAAAAAGTCAACAAAACGTTGAGTGAATTCATAGAGTTTTCATAAACCATAATATGAACACAAGTTTTATTTTATACATCATCTTATAACATTGTGGATCAAACAAGTTATATAAATATTTGCACCGAGCTCATGACACCGCAAGCGTTAACATCAACCACATATGTAATAAATTACCATATGAAATAAACAATTTTCTTTGCCCCCACACGAGGTATCATCGCTAATATACCTCATTTCTCTAATCACAAATCGTCCATTCAAGGGTGTTCCCACAATGGATCCAGACCCCGGACGGGGATGTCAACCCCAATAGATCTATTTAATGTATTGCGCTCACTAATCGAAGCAAATTAAGCGGTTCATGAAATTAGAGACTTTATGCGATAGGTACTCGGTGCAAAAATATAATCAGGAACGGGTCCAGGCATACCAAACAAATCTGTGTTTCAATTTTTAAACCAGTCATGTATCTCCCTCGCGGGTTTTCGATAAAACAGTAAAAGTAAAGGCGAGGCTATGAACTCACCAAGTAAAGAAGAGACGAGAGCAATCGAGAAATCGAGATCGCGAGAAACTCCAAGAAATTATTCGGGACCTACATAATAAGTTTTTTTTCCCCGCGACATAATGTTTATAGTATTCCAATACTTATACACAGTCATATAATAACTTGTTTATAAAAATGGCAAGACAAGGCAACATGAACCCGAGACTTAACCAAGGTGTTTCTATTTCTAAATTAGATGTAGGACCTGTACATACACCCAATTAAAAGTCTACTAAGTATCGCTTATCCAATTCTAAGTTTTACTAAGTGGTTGCACTTTTATTCTTCTAAAACTAGATGTAAAAGTCCTATTTCTGGTTTGGGTCAGATTCATGAGAGCATTGCTCTCAAACCATTAAGGCTATGGAAGTGAGGCCTTCACCTCTAGAAAGCCCTTGGAGTCTACTTTCCAGAACATTAAGCCAATCATTCCAATTGTTTACCATTTAAGAGAAAAGTTCATTTTACTAACTGAAACTCAAAACAGAAAATTCGTTTTCCAGATTTTAGTCAACTTCACACCATCGTATCTCATAACCTATAAAAGATACAACAATGAGGATTTCACCCCTGGAAATCCACTTAAGTCTAGTTTTCAAAACATTTGGCCAATCAATCATACCATTCACCAATCCATGGGAAATGGATTTTTACTAACCGAAGGTCAAACCAGAAAGTTGGCTGAACTTCTTAATCCTACGGTTTTCTGCATAATTCTTAATCTAAAATAGCAATGGATGTGAGGCTAAGTGCTGGAGTCTTTCTTATGTGTCTAGTACTGATTCATGCTTTAAAACCCAAACTTTTAGTTCAAAAATTTTGAGATTAACACGTTTTATATTCAAAGGTCCAGATTCGACCCATGATCGTAACTTGACCATAACTCCTTCATCCGGAGGAGTTGGTTGAGCATCCAATTTACCACATGATCCCCTAAGAGTCTATTTTCCAAATATCAAATAATATCAGTAGGCTCAAGCCAAAATTTTTGAGGAAATGGGGCGACAACCTGCTGTCCCCAAAACAGTCCCTAGATAATCCTTCTAAACCTATTTTAAACTCATCCAAACCACAATCAATCATCATGCAAGGCTACTAATCATCTCCCAAACACATCCCTTACACTATAACATAACTTTTAGATCAAACCAAAGATTCACAAGATCAAAGCATGCATGCTTGAAAAGACCATCAATCAACCACATGCATTAACACTAGAATCAATTAATTGAAGTATATAAATTTAGGGATACCTACAACACCAAGAATAATAGTAGAAAATCAACACATAAACCCTATGTTGGGTGTAGGGGCTGCCGAAACCAAGGGAGCAAGAACCCAAACCTTTCCTTGATTTTTATTTACCCAATCCTTCACAATTGAACCCTAATTGCTTCTTTTACAACAAGAATCCTTAAAACTAAAAAAATGGAAGATCTTCTAAGAATCAAAGGTTTAAGTAACTTGATGCATGGTGGTTTTTATCAATGGGGAGTGATTAAGGTTTATACTAGTATTGATTTAAGATAAAAAGGAGTAGATTTAGTGGGGTTTTGATGATGGTGATGTTGGTTTGTGGTGGCTGCCGTCGAACCTAAGGGGAGGGGGGGAGAGTTCAATGGTTTATTTTATTTTATTTAGGAAGTGTGTGTTTGAAATAGGGAAAAGAGAGATATATATATATAGTGAGTAAAAAAAAATATATATATAAAAGGGAGTGTTTGTTTGGTTGCAAAAAATTTAGAGGAGAAAGGGAGTGGGCTTTGGCTCATTCCCACTTAACGAGTTATACCCATAAGTTCTCGGCCTTAAAACCTTTTCCTGAGTCCCACCTTTTTCTAACGTCAAAATTTAACCCGGTTGCACATGTAAACTTTTAAAAATAAAAATTTATATAAAATAAAATATAATTGGCATTCGAGGCCAAAATACGAAGTCGTTGATTTCTCGTTGCTCAAAAACGGTTAAATTTTTAACGCATAGCTCTTTTATTCAAATCCGACGATTTTCTCCAAAATCGACAAAATAATAAAATGAAAATTTTTCTATAATTCAGAAAATAATTATATAAGTTAAAATAAATAATGACCTTAAATTCGGGTTCTTACAGTTTTCCCTCCTTTAGGAAGCGACGTCCCGGCGCTTGTCCTGCCTTGTCACGCGTCTTCTCGCAAAGAGATGAGGATACTTGCTCCTAAAGAAGTCCTCACGCTCCCATGTGAACTCCGGCCCTCGCCGCGAGTTCCAACGAACTTTAACAATCGGAATCCGGCTCTGCTTGAGCCGTTTCACCTCTCTATCCATAATCTCCACCGGTTCCTCGACAAAATGCAGTTTGTTGTCGAGCTGAACTTCATCCAACGGAATGACCACATCATCATTCACAAAGCATCTCTTAAGATTAGAGACATGGAAAGTGTTATGAATTCCACGAAGCTTATCTGGCAATTCTAACTTGTACGCCACGGGCCCAATTCTTTCGATAACCTTGAATGGCCCAACAAATCGTGGACTTAACTTCCCACGTTTACCAAAACGTATGACACCCTTCCATGGTGACACTTTTAACATGACCTTGTCACCTACCTCAAATTCTGTCAATCTTCTTTTAAGATCAGCGTAGCTCTTTTGTCGACTCCTAGCGGTTAACAAACGGTTCTTAATTTGAACTATCTTTTCCGTGGTTTCTCGAACCAATTCCGGGCCAGTGAGTTGGCTTTCCCCAACCTCACTCCAACAAACTGGCGACCTACACTTTCGCCCATACAAAGCTTCGAACGGAGCGGCCTTAATGCTAGCATGATAACTATTATTGTAAGAGAACTCAACTAAAGGCAGTGGTCTACCAAAAAAGGGTAAAAGGGGTGGGGGGGGGGGGGGGGGGGGGGGGGGGGGGGGGGGGGGGGGGGGGGGGGGGGGGGAATAAATTTTTTATTATGCTTCCAAAATCAATCACACATGCCCGAAGCATGTCTTCCAATGTTTGGATAGTCCTCTCGCTTTGCCCATCCGTTTCCGGGTGGTAAGCGGTACTTAAGTCCAATTGAGTCCCCAAGGCCTTTTGGAGAGATACCCAAAACCTTGATGTGAACAAACTGTCTCTGTCAGAAATAACCGACACGGGCACACCATGCCTACACACAATCTCCTTCAGATACAACTGAGCAAGCTTCTCAATACTATCGGTCTTCTTCATTGGTAAAAAGTGAGCTGATTTGGTCAATCGGTCCACGATGACCCAAATCGAATCATAACCGCTTGGGGTCCTTGGAAGTCCAGACACGAAATCCATGGTCACTTTTTCCCATTTCCATTCGGGAATTTCCGGTTGCTGAAGCAAGCCTGATGGTTTCATGTGTTCCGCCTTAACCTTGGCACATGTTAAGCACTTGTCGACATATGTGGCGATATCAGCCTTCATATTCGGCCACCAATACAACCTCTTCAAATCTTGATACATTTTAGTAGACCCCGGGTGAATCGAATATTTGGATTTATGCGACTCATGCATAATTAAATCTCTTAATCCTCCATGAAGCGGCAACCATATGCGCTTGTCATGATACCTTATTCCATTTGTGCGAATTTCAAAGATTTTCCAAGATTTTCCTTCTTCACATTTCCCTCCTTTAGGGATTCAACTTGAGCTTCAAGAATTTGTTGCATTAAGTCCTTATGATCCGTGAGCATCAAAGATCTCACCCTCAAGGGCTTTTCCCTTTCCTTCCTACTTAGAGCATCGGCTACCACGTTAGCCTTTCCCGGGTGATAACGGATTTCACAATCATAATCGCTCAAGAGTTCTATCCATCTTCGCTGCCTCATGTTCAGTTCCTTTTGGTCCAAAATATATTGTAGGCTTTTATGATCCGTAAACACTGTGCACTTCACACCATGGGCGGGGGGGGGCTTTGGGAAAACTTGGGGGGGGGGGGGGGTTAAAGAACAAATAAAGCCTCCACTGTCTAGAGAAGCAAAAACTACCGCACCCAATTCCAAATCATGGGTCGTATAGTTTTCCTCATGAGTCCTTAATTGTCGGGATGCATACGCGATGACCTTCTCACGCTGCATCAACACAGCTCCATAACCTTTCAATGAAGCATCACAGTACACAACAAAATCTTCGGATCCTTCTGGCAATGCCAAAATAGGAGCACTACATAATTTACCCTTCAACAGCTGAAAGGCTTCCTCTTCTTCTTCGCCCCATTCGTAAGTCTTATTCTTTTGAGTTAGCTTGGTAAGTGGCTTGGCGATTAAAGAGAAACCTCATAATCTCCGATAATAGCCAGCTAATCCTAAGAACTGTCTTACCTCTGTCGGAGACTTCGGAGCAGACCAACTCTTGATTGCTTCAACCTTTGCTGGGTCCACGTGAACACCCTGACTATTAATCACGTGACCAAGAAATTTCACAGAATCTAACCAAAATTCACATTTCGAAAACTTCGCATACAGCTTCTCCTTCTGAAGTAATTCCAGAATAATTCTTAAGTGCTCTTCATGCTCCTCCTTGTTCTTGGAATAAATGAGGATGTCGTCGATAAACACAATTACAAATTTGTCGAGGAACGGCCTACATACCCGATTCATCAAATCCATAAATACTGCGGGTGCATTTGTCAATCCAAACGGCATTACTTGAAATTCGTAGTGGCCATAACGAGTCCTGAATGCCGTGATTGGAATATCCTTTTCTCGAACACGAAGCTGGTGATAACCGGACCGCAAATCAATCTTCGAGTACACGCTCGAGCCTTGAAGTTAGTCAATATCGACGATCCTTGGGAGAGTATACGATTCTTGATTTTCATTTTTAGTTCACGATAAAGTCTAGGCACATACGAATGACCATCTACTCTTTACAAACAATACCGGAGCTCCCCACGGTGATGAACTCGGTCGAATAAATCCTTTATCCGATAACTCTTGCAACTGCCTAGCCAATTCTTTCATTTCTGACGGTGCTAATCGATAAGGCGCACGTGCCACAGGAGCGGCTCCTGGAACCAATTCAATCACAAACTCCACTTGTCGAGACGGTGGGAGTCCTGGCAAGTCCTCGGGAAATACATCCGGGAATTCACAAATAACAGGCACATCCTCCAGACGTCTCTCTGCTGGTTCCTTTTCAACGACTTGAGCAACAAACAAATAACTCCCACGATCCACATACTTCTTGACTTTCATGCACGACACCACCTTCAATCGAGACACACCATCATCACCCTTCACTACCAATGTCCTCTTTTTAAGGGGCACGTGCACTTCCTTCTTCCCACACACAATGACAGCGTCATGCAAGACCAACCAATCCATTCCAATAATTACATCAAAAGTTCCCAGTTCTATGGGCATAAGGTCAATATTGAATAGGTGGTTTACTAAGTTTAAAGCACAACCTCTTAAAATAGTATTGGTACTAACCACCCTTCCATCAGCCAATTCTACTTCATAGCTATGGTCTACTTTAACGGGTTCTATATCAATCAGATGACTAAAATTAACATTCACAAAACTTTTATCGGACCCCGAATCAAATAAGACTTTAGCGTAACGGTTATTAAGTAAGAACATACCCGTCACCACATTTGGTCCTAAGTTCTGGTCACCATCTCTCAAAGCATATGCTTGTCCACGGGCTCCACTTCCTCCTGGGTTGTTCTTCGCAGGACAATTAGCCTTAATGTGGCCTTTCTCCCCACACCCGTAGCATGTCACAATCGGCTGGGCATTTGCACCAGTCGCTACCACCTTCGACCAACACTCTCTAGCTTTGTGACCAATTTTCCCACATTTATTGCACTTGATTGGACAGTTTCCATAATGTTGCATTCCACACTTGTTACACTTCACATTTTGCCCAGCTTCATTTGTGTTTTGATTTCCAACATTTGTCATTGCTCTAACATTGCCCTGCCTCTGATTGTTTTGGTTGTTTCGGTTGGTGTTTCGGTACTGGTTTTGATTGTTGTTACGGTTGCTGTTGTAGTTACCGTTTGTTTGGGTAGTTTTTGTTGTTTCTGTTATCATTGTATTTCCACCACACTAATACTGCCTCTTGGAAGTTCTCCCTACTCCTTTTCTTGTTATCAGCTTCTCTCTCTGCTCTTGCTTTGACCTTCTGTTCCATTAAAGTGTGCGCCATCCGCACAGCTTTGTTCATAGTTGTTGGTTCAGACGATGTAACTTCCCCTTTGATATTTTCAGACAATCCACGGATATAGGCCTCAACCTTCTTTTGTTCCGTGGGCACCATATCGGGACACAGTAATGCTAGTTCATTAAAACGGGTGGTATAAGAGGAGATATCCATATCCTTAACCCTTAAGTTCCATAGTTCATATTCCATCCTTTGGATCTCCTCAGGAGGACAAAATTCCTCCGTCATCATTACCTTCATTTCTGCCCATGTTTTCCTTGTCACGGCTTCCATTCCCGAAGTAGCCACTTGTGAGTTCCACCATGTCAGGGCCCGATCCTGAAAGGTGGCAGCAGCGAACACCACTTTGTTACCTTCGGTACATCTGCTCACAGTGAAAACCATCTCCGTCTTCTCAATCCATCTGATTAGACCTACTGCTCCTTCGTTTCCACGAAAGGTGATAGGGCTACACTTCATGAAATCTGCGAAAGTACATTCCCGAGCAACGGGAGCAACATTAGGTCCTCCAGCATGATTTGCTTCATTTCGAACTCTTTCTCGCTCAGCCCGGATGGCGGCTTCAACACTTTCCTGTATCATACGATTTACGGTATCCTGTGTCAACGGGGGAGGTGGGTCTCCTCTTGAGCTTCTTTTAGGCGGCATAGTTCTGTCACAACACAAAGAAAGATCACGTGAGTTTTCATACCATGACATATCCATATCATGTACAAACAACTTGATCACCACACAACAAATCACATAAGTTTTTATACCATGATATATCCATAACATGTACAAACAACTTAACCATAACGTAAAGAAATGAAATGAGTACTCATACAATGATATGATCATAACATGTACAAATAATCACAACATAAAAGAATTCACAACACATCAAGTAGAACGTCAAAGTAGCCATTAGTCATTCATCACAAAAGATTTCAGTACATGGTTGCATTTGTTTCACAAAAATATGGCGCATGCCATTACAATCATTAGTACGAATCCTACAAACCGACATGTCCGGTTGTTATGATTTTAAAACATAAATAAAAGGCTAAAATGATACTAAAAACTACTATAGTCATGTGGTGATCCACGCGAACATAAGGCTTCAAGTCATGGATGCGGTATCATCATCATCATCAAAGTCAGAAGTGTAACAGCAGCAGTAGCATATCTGGCGAACGACATAGGGAACATTCGAACCCAGAGCAGGGGCAAATCGACGCAAAGGGCTCAAGCAAGTGGTTTTTTTGACTTGCGAACCGTAAGGCAACAGAAGACCATCTTAGATTTTTGCGTTTTTTTGAAGATTCGACACATATATTCACCGAATTATCGGTAAACAAGTCCTTCCTATTCCTTTCATTCACTTAAAACTCCGTCCTCCAGAATTTTCTTGTCCTTGAAAACCTTGCTCCTTTCATACTCATCAAATCGATCACTTAAACCCTTGACTAACTCCTTCACTCCAGACAAATTTGACATCACCTTTCTCACCGTACGATCTATCTCAACATTGTCACAACCTAGGCCAACAAAATGACGATCTTGTTCCTTAAACTTCTTTTTTATTCTTCCTTCAGTATCGATCCTTTCCATCATGAATTTTTCCATATCTTTCATTTTTCTCCAAATCGTCCCCAAATTTGGACCCATGGACGGTTCGGAACAACTTAGAATTTCAGTCAAAAAGATTGCATTAAGACGAACTCTCGCCAAATGAAAGTTTTAGACCAAATGAAGCAATTGGAGGATAGGGCAGACCCATCATGCATCAGTGATAACAGGAGAAGTAGGGGAGGTGTCTCTTCGTCTTCAGAAATTAGAGGTGGTGGATTATTCAAGTCGTCACCCGTATAAGGCTCAATTACTTCCGCCTCATCATCCACTTCCCAGTCATCATCATTATTTTCCTCCGGATCCTCTTCCGGGTCCTCTTCCGGATCCTCTTCCGGGTCCTCTTCCGGATCCTCTTCCGGGTCCTCTTCCATCCAACCATTTTGATTATTAGGGATATTACCCCCAACCCAGGGGTGAAAACCATCTCCATGACCTACGGGTTGAGGAGCTTGTGCGAGGTTCTGGGGGATTTGCAGGAGCAGGCACATTAGCAGGAGCATCGACATTAGGATCATTCGAGGGTACATTTGCCATGATTATCTGCAATCATGCAAAATAATGCATAAGGTCACTATATCGTAAAATCAACTTATATAAAATATACATGAATAAATATTCATCCAAAATAATTCCAATAACCCATGAATAATATTCATTTAATCTTTATACATAAACAAATCTCTTTTGTTTAACATAATAATCCATATGCATTATATCACCATATATACATATTACAGTATTTACTTCATAAATACTACTCATCCATGATTAACCAATCATAAAGCATAAACCATTACTTCAAAAAGTAAACTTACAGGGATGACTGGATGAATGCCACGAGGAGTCTTTGCGTGCGTAACCCAAAAATAGTTATAGTTTAGGTTTTTGAAAAGTTGACCTAGTTCTCTATAACTTATGGCTCTTGATACCAATCTGTAACACCCCCATTTTCGGGATAGCGCAGCGGAACATATACGGGTGTTACTTCCTAGCACAATCACACATAATTCATAAAGAACGACTCAAAAGAGACGTTATAATAACATTGGTCCCAAAATAAACAAGTTTGAACAATATCCCATATTCAACATATGGTTAAACCATAGTACCATAAAAGTCACCCATCAAAAGATCAGGTTTCACAAAATACCAAATTGTATCATAAACATTTTAACATGGGGATATTTAAAAGTTCAAACATAGACCACGCAAGACCACCCTCGTGAGCTCCAAGTCATCCATCATCCTTGATTACCTGAGATAAAACATGCTAAAAAGTCAACAAAACGTTGTAAATCATAAGTTTTCATAAAACCCCATAAAATGAACACCAAGTTTTATTTTATACATCATCTTATAACTTGTGGATCAACAATTTATAAAAATAATTTGCACCGAGCTCATGACACCGCAAGCGTTAACATCAACCACATATGTAATAAATTACCATATGAAATAAACAATTTTCTTTGCCCCCACACGAGGTATCATCGCTAATATACCTCATTTCTCTAATCACAAATCGTCCGTTCAAGGGTGTTCCCACAATGGATCCAGACCCCGGACGGGGGATGTCAGCCCCAATAGATCTATCAAATGTATTAGCGCTCACTAATCCAAGCAATTAAGCGGTTCATGAAATTAGGGACTTTATGCGATAGGTACTCGTGCAAAAATATAATTCAGGAACGGGTCCAGCATACCAAACAATCTTGTGTTCAATTTTTAAAACAAGCATGTATCTCCCTCGCGGGTTTTCAATAAAACAGTAAAAGTAAAGGCGAGGCTATGAACTCACCAAGTAAAGAAGAGACGAGAGCAATCGAGAAATCGAGACCGCGAGAAACTCCAAGAAATTATTCGGGACCTACATAATAAGTCGCGACATAATGTTATAAAGTATTCCAATACTTATACATAGTCATATAATAACTTGTTTATAAAAATGTAAGACATGTGCAACATTGAACCGAGACTTAACCAAGGTGTTTCTATCTCTAAATTAGATGTAGGACCTGTACATACACCCAATTAAAAGTCTACTAAGTATCGCTTATCCAATCTTAA
This sequence comes from Tanacetum coccineum, assembly GCA_026074375.1. Classification (NCBI taxonomy): domain Eukaryota; kingdom Viridiplantae; phylum Streptophyta; class Magnoliopsida; order Asterales; family Asteraceae; genus Tanacetum; species Tanacetum coccineum. The sequence goes on along the minus strand of BQNB010022640.1, from coordinate 5,482 downwards.
CTTTTACTAAGTGGTTGCACTTTTATTTTTCTAAAACTAGACGTAAAAGTCTATTTTCTGGTTTGGGTCAGATTCATGAGAGGATTGCTCTCAAACCATTAAGGCTATGGAAGTGAGGCCTTCACCTATAGAAAACCCTTGGAGTCTACTTTCCAGAACATTAAGCCAATCATTCCAATTGTTTACCATTTAAGAGAAAAGCTCATTTTACTAACTGAAACTCAAAACAGAAAATTCGTTTTCCAGATTTTAGTCAACTTCACGCTATTGTATCTCTTGACCTATAAAAGATACAACAATGAGGCTTTCACCCCTGGAAAGCCACTTAAATCTAGTTTTCAAAACATTTGGCCAATCAATTAAACCATTCACCAATCCATGGGAAATGGATTTTCATTAACCGAAGGTCAAACCAGAAAGTTGGTTGAACTTCTTAATCCTACGGTTTTCTGCATAATTCTTAATCTAAAATAGCAATGGATGTGAGGCCAAAGGCTAAAGCTTTCCTAAGATGTCTAGTACTGATTCATGCTTTAAAACCCAGACCTTTAGTTGAAAAACTTGGAGATTAACACGTTTTATATTCAAGGGTCCAGATTTGACCTATGATTGTAATTTGACCATAACTCCTTCATTCGAAGGAGTTGGTTGAGCATACAATTTACCACAAGATCCCCTAAGAGTCTATTTTATAAATATCAAATATATCATAGCTCAAGCCAAAAATTTTGAGAAAATGTGGGCGACAACCTTCTGTCCCCAAAACAGTCCAATATAATTCCTTCTAAACCTATTTTTAAACTCATCCACCCACAATCAATCATCATGCAGGCTACTAATCATCTCTCAAACACATCCCTTTACACTATAACATAACTTTAGTATCAAACCAAAGATCACAAGACAAGCCTGCATGCTTTGAAAAAGACATCAATCAACCACATGAATTAACACTAAATCAATTATTGAAGTATGTAAATTTAGGGAACTTACAACACCAAGAATATAGTAAGAAAAATCACACATAAACTCCTATGATGGGTGTAGGGGCTGCCGAAACCAATGGCGTAAGAACCCAACCTTTCCCTTTGATATTATTTACCCAACCCTTCACAATTTAACCCTAAATTGCTTCTTTTACAACAAAAATCTTTAAATCTTGAAAATGGAAGATCTTCTAAATATCAAGGGCTTGAGTAACTTAATGCATGGTGGTTTTTATCAATGAGGAGTGATTAAGGTTTATACTAGTATTGATTTAAGATAAAAAGGAGTAGATTTAAGTGTTATTTAGGATGATGGTGATGTTGGTTTGTGGTGGCTGCCGTCGAACCTAAGGGGAGGGGGGGAGAGTTCAATGGTTTATTTTATTTTATTTAGGAAGTGTGTGTTTGAAATAGGGAAAAGATATATATATATATATATATATATAGTGAGTAAACTATATATATATATATAAAGGGAGTGTTTGTTTGGTCGGCTGAAATTTAGAGGAGAAAGGGAGTGGGCTTTGGCCCATTCCCACTTAACTAGTAATACCCATAAGTCTCGGGCCCTAAAACCTTTCCTAGTCCAACACTTTTCCTAAAACGCAAAATTTAACTCGGTTGCACATGTAAACTTTTAAAAATAAAATTCTATATAAAATAAAATATAATTGGCATTCGAGGCCAAAATACGAAGTCGTTGATTTCTCGTTGCTAAAAAACGGTTAAATTTTAACGCATAGCATTTTTATTCAAATTCGACGATTTTCTCCAAAATCGACAAAATAATAAAATGAAAAATTTTCTATAATTCAGAAAATAATTATATAAGTTAAAATAAATAATGACCTTAAATTCGGGTTCTTACATGGCAGTAGGACCAGATGTATGCTTTTTCTCAGTCCCTTACCATTGGTTTCGTGTCAATTGTACCGTAGACAAACTGATCACCATTTGAATATATTCCTAGTCCAAGCATTGGTAGACGATCTTTTGAACCAGCTGCCATGAAAATGTTGATTTTTTGTTTGTTTTTTTTTTGTTATTAATTTGAGGTGGGGGGGCATTTGACTATCGTTGAGGATGTATTGACTGGAGTAACATGATGAAATGAATGGTATGATGAATTATGAAGTGTGAAAGTTGTTGGATCTTAAGTGGATATGATGTGATTGAAGTTGTGGTCTTGTATGCAATTCACGTTCACGGGATTTTACACGTCTATGATTAAAACCGATAAATGAATTAACGGGATTTTACAAAATCAATAGAAAACCGTGAGTGAGTAATTGATTGTGTTTAAGGTTTGTTTGTTGTGAATTGATTGTCTTTTAAGTTCAAGTATGTAAATTAAGCCCTTGAGAGTTGTGAGTTAATGGTCCAAAGATTGTCAATGTAAAGCAAATCTCAACTCACAAAACGCAATCATGAACTAGACAAAACGCAGTGAAGAGCCTTAGGCAAAACGCAGTCAAATCTTGAGGCAAAACGCAGTCAAGAAATGAAATGGACAGAGTCTCCCCTAGGCAAAACGCAATAAGGGTCTTCAATTAGGCAAAACGCAACCTTTCATAAACCAAAACGCAGGAACCAAAACGCAGAACCAAAACGCAGGAACCAAAACGCAATAGGCAAAACGCAGGACCAAAACGCAATAGGCAAAACGCAATACCCAAAACGCAATAGGCAAAACGCAATACCCAAAACGCAGAGGCAAAACGCAATCAAGAACACCCCTTCAGTTAGTCAAAACGCAGCCAAGAAAAAATCATCAAACTTTCTTGAAAGCTACGAAATGATGTTAAAACCACCTAGTAATGATGCAAGGGATAGTTCTAAGCCCGAAAGTACAAATCTTTAACACTTTTAACCACAAACAAAGATCAATCTTGGATTTTTCTTGCTATTTTTTTTCAAACAAATAATAATAAACAAACCAACCCACGAATTCCACACAAAACAAACACAAATCCACCCTTTGCTCTGATACCAATTGTAGGATCCCGATTATCACTTCACTTCATACAATCATACACGAATTTAGAACTAGAAATTAGAGAAAGAAAGTGAGTTGATTAAGAGAGAGAAAGAAGAGAGAGAGTTGAGAGAGAATAGAAAGAAAAATGAAATATTATTAATGAAATCCACTAACTTTTCCTAGGTGGAAAAGTTATTTATATACCCCGACACATTAAGTGACGTTCGGGATATTTGACTAGGACCCGGGCTCGGGTTTTGCTTGGGATTAAACCCGAAACATATACAATATTAGATTAACTATCGAGCCCGATTCTCGATACTTTCCTATTACAACGTTAACTAATTGATTGACCGAGACTAACATACATAATGGACGAACTTCATATTCGACTCAATATTTTGAGGCTAACAGTATGACATTCACAAGTGGATTTAGAAGGTAATGTATTTTGTTCTTGAATCACTTCAAGATTTGTAGATGCTCCCACTTACTTTTGTAAGTAGAGAAAATTCTTTAAATATTAAGTATTTAAGCAATAAACACAAAACACATATTAAGTTCGCATATCTAGTTTGTTAATAATATGCTTCATAAGATTTTAACAAATTTTAGAGCTTTAATCAAGACTCAATGGAATTCCTTCCAAGAACTCTAATTAGGGTTTGTAGCAAAACCCTAATTCTTGTATCACCCTTTAACCAAAAACCTTAGCAAAGGTTTGTGTTACGTCAAGCTAAGAGGAACAAGAAATCTACAATCTTCAAACTAGGAAGTGTAGAAAAATTGAAAACCCAAAAGGTTTTATGGTTCGATTGGTTTGAGTGGAAAAACTAAAAATCCCTAAGGGTTTAGGAGTTTCAGTCGTGGGTTGTCTTGAATACCTTCTAGGTTTGAACTATATTTAGTGTATCCATGTCACACACAATTTTCTATCCTTGATAGATTTTAGAGGTAGAGCAATTAAAGCTACCATGAATCAAACAATATGAATATAGTTTGTTTTAACCTATTTGACATACCATAATAATGTGGTATTCTATAAGTATTGGAATTGTGAGACTTCATCAGAATTCCATAGATAATTTAATTCTCTTTGGATCAAATACTGGTCAATTTGGTCGAGCCAAATTGCATATTTAATATTTTTGAACCAAGTGCATGATGTAGTGTATATTTCTTGAATAATACAAGAACCCTATATTCCTTGTTTCATAAAAAAAAGGCAATCAGTTCAAAGGAATTATAGTTCAATGTGTTACAAGAAAATAGAACATGTCAAGTAAATACATTATAAGTCCTTTGAATATATTCAAGGAAGCACATTTTAAGTGTAACAAGAAGACATAACAAGTTTACTGCCCATACTTTATGTTATAAGTCCATGATTAATTCAAGGACTTCCTAATTATGTCTTAACTAGAAAACATAATTATAGTAAATAAAGTAGTTATGAACACAATCTCTTGAGTTCAATAGTAATTTCAAGTTAATTTCATACTTCAAAATTATGATTATTTTTATTTAACCACAATTAGATTGACTAAAACATGTAGTCAAAATGTTGAAGTAGCTTTACATTATATCATGACATTTAAATGTAATAGGGTAATAAACATCCTGTATGTTTAAGTCCTAGTAGATTTATTAGTTTTCTTACCTTGCGGTCAAGAGAAACCAATAATATGTTGTTCCTTGCACACACTTTGAGATTTCTCATACTTGTGTAAGGTACAACATCATATTATGAAGACAAACAACACAACATGTGCTTGATTGTGTAAACAATATGATAATGTTATAGATATTACAAGTAGATTTAGAACCATAATGTTTAATAAGGAATTATGGATTATTATTCTACAGATAACGTTTCGGAAAGCGACATCGGAAAGGCAACTGGTTATCCATAAAATAAAATGCAATTTTCATAAAACAATGGTCGTTCATATTCAGAAAGTAATGAATTATTTCAAAGCAAGTTCGAAATAATATGGGTGACTAACAAGGAAATAAATCTCGTAGCTCCCATTGAAATTTACAACCTTACATGAATATCATTTCAGTAATAAAAACGCAATGCTCCTACTGGATTTGTCAACATTGTAAGTGTTACATTACCAGTAGAAAGCAAATAGCAATTTCTTAACTTTCCTCTTCTCTTAGAATGCCTATAAGTAGCAATGTACTTATGTATTGAATAGAGTATATGAAGTTCTATTTATGTAGATGAGGGACTAGCCATTTATGCTTTCATATAACTTGAATATAAGCATGCATTTCCTCATTTATTGTCTACATAGCCACAAGGGTATTTATGTGACAACCATGACTTGAACAAGTTAGTCAAACTATTAGTGTTGACTTATGGATCTGTTGCAATGTATGGGTTATGTGTTATATGTGTTTATACGTGTTTATGTGTGTTGTGTGAGATATGTGAGATTTGATAATCAATCCATTGAGCGTGATCGTCTCATTAGGATTGGATTTGTGTTGGATTTTGTGGAGTTCATTT